>JADDOH010015725.1:0-24481 GCA_016648135.1 Agrypnia vestita | reverse complement strand
TTGTGTTTTATTCATAATTACTAGTATACATAGAATCACAATTGCAAGTCAAAGGGTTATCAGAATCTTTTATTTTCATTTTAATCCTTAATAAAGGTTGAAATCCCCACTTAACCATGTGCCGGTCGAAATGAATGGCAATTTAAAGATCAGGGTCGATCTATACGTAAGTGGGTTCAGATAAAAAGCACCCAGATGGCTTATTGGATTTAATAGTCCGATTAGGGATGATGTTGCTCCCGGTGATACTCGAGACTGGCTCCCGGCATTTCTCCGAATAGGTGGGGAATTACTCTGTAATAGCATTCTTGCTAGAAAACAATCAGACCTTGTATATATGTATGTACAATATATGTAACTCATTTTTTAATTATATTAGATTTCTGCCTCTGCATGAATACATCAAGAATGGTCATTTTAGTTTACCCAGGGGCGTTAGGCACATTGAAACATAACTTTTTTATATATTTATATATATTTATTTATCTTGAATTTACTTTGAAAATACACGTTGGACAGAAAACCAGCCACTCGTCTCACTAGGATGTACCTGTGCCGAGATGAGTAACTTACAATATAGTGAGAACAAAATACTCTGAATACAGAACAAAATACTAACTCTAAAATTAATCAAATAATTGTAGATATAAATATGAATAATAAAACAAGTATAATATATTATTGAATACAAAAGCAATAGCAAAAGTACAAAGAATATAATATGTAAAGAAATATAGGTATATCTTAAAAAATATATATTTAAATTTAATTTAATGTATATCTACCTATTTCGTTACATTCATATCATAATATTCTGTTATGATAAAATAATTATTTGATTTTTTCCCGAATTAATTTTTACGTAAAAGTCGTGTTTCAATGCATTCACTGCGCATGTATGCAAAAATACAAATACGTCTACCCAATCGTAAAACTTAAGACATAATACTTTTAAGTGCATAAATCCTACATTGTAGAATATTTAATAATAATAATAAAAAAAACACCAAATATTTCAACAAAAAAGTATTGAAATAGTGTCAATGATTCGACTACGGAGTAAGTAAGAGTATTGACGAATATTAAATGCAGTTATTTCTATGTAATAGAAAAAGGATACCCCATTTATCTTTCTTTATTTTTGGGTTGTTATACGTTCTTTTTTCGTTTATTATATTTAAACAGTTACTCAAATTACTATGATATAATACACATAGTATGTAATATATTACACTTGATATAAATTCTTCAATGATAGAAAAATAATATTTTAGCTACATTATTATTATTAATAAAGAGGAGACATTTTGTTTAAAACCATTATTTATTGAATAATCATCATATTTTGAGGCCAACGGTCCTTTTGTCAGGATACAAGATACACCATATATTAAAAATTGAAAATGGAAGTATAAACACAGTAATCAAAAACAAAAAATAAATATAAGGGAGTTGACTAACTAATTAGGAATAATATCAAAAAAAAATTAAATGTTTTTTTTTACTATTTTCCATAATGATTTGTTTTTTTATTTCTTATTTATTTTACTGTATTCCTAAAACCTTGTTAATATAAACATAATGATTTATTTCCAACAAATGATTGGAAAATTCACAATATTTATTGCTATTTAAACATTATTATGTTAAGTGTCCTTAATTATAATATCTAAATCCCTGCAAGTTTTACCAATATAAAAATGATCGTAATCATTGCATATTAATATGTAAAACCCATAAAATGCTGACTATGCAATTAATGGTGGTTTCAAACAAACCTTTTTCTATTTATTGATATAAATTCGTTTATTTGAATTTTCTTCACCAACTTTTTCTGATACACTCATATAATATGATATAGAAATGTAGGTACATGGAACAAACTTCATTCCCGTCCCAGGAAAACTTTCATCCACATGGGAACTTACACATAATGCAGTAACTTGTCACCGCTATGGTATTGCTATTAGACACTGACACACCCTGCTTTCGACACGGTATTGCAAGCCAGGAGTACCTAATATTACATAGATATTATATCGTTATACGATTTCGTAAGTTTTATTAATCCTATCAAGCTTCCTCTGCGGGTAAGGCTTAAGATTTCTAGTACTTCATCCTGATTTGTGACTTTTATATAATATCATACTTTAGAATATGCTCTATGCCTTCTATTATCACACACACAGATAAGATGATTAAGTGGGCAAGTCCCGGTATCATTCAAAATAATATTTCCAATCATTCCTCTTCATATTTAGTTCGGCCTACCAGGGTACTATAAGTGGTTAGCATATTATTATTTTATGCCATAGACCCTTTCTGATCGAGAGTTTATTAAAGTATATAGTCCATTGTAGAAAGATTGGGGTACCTATTCTCAATTTGTTGTCTAAGGCATTGGGTATCCACTCAGCCACCGTCTCAGATGTACACATATTCTTTGCCAGAGTATGAATTCCAGGTTATTATATTATTTCCTTTCAGACAGTGGATGCTGGATAATTTCTGTCCTTTTTGTTTGTGGCCTTAATCCCCCATTTGTCATAAAATGATTTTTCTTTGCCTCAATATCAGTCTGGAACTATCTGCCTGTTATAATGACCTACCAATAATCTTTATATTCAAAAATGAAAAATAATTACGTGGTACGGCTGGCATGTATATTTTTTTGTCGGTTCATTTCTATGATAGCCATATTTTGAGCAGACCCCATTCCAAAAAAATCCACATCTTAAATAACATCCAATATATTATTTACTCGCATATTTTATTATGCCCGGACGATTCTTCACAAAGCCGCCGATAAGTTTGTTTTCATTGGCAAACCCCGTTTTATATTGGTGCCGCGCTAACAATGCGAACCCTCGCTGGATATACCTGCCTTTTATCCCGCCAGGTATCCAGACGTTCCCGTATACAATTCAATCTCGCAAGATAGATAGATATCTCAACTAAATCTTAAGTGGTCCTGCGAGAATAGACAATATCCGCAAGAGGGAAGCGTCGGAACACACATCCACTTTATTTGTGTAATTTCTGTGAAGGCTGTTTTGAAATTGATATAAATGCTGGGTGCGCACGGAGCTCCTCTCATCCCTTAAATTCGTCAATCATCGCGATGAAATGCACGTTTTCTTGAGTGGATCAAGAACACTTAATATACTGAGTACTTTTGCGTAATAGTGAAACTCTTTTATGTTTACTAGACAGTTATGGCCATGTCACATGAATATTTTAATATTCGTACAATTATAGAATAATCTTTTTATAACCATATCAATTTATTAAAATCAATTCCCTGTTTCGGGAAAATCCTCAATAACAACTCAACCTTAAAATCACATTTTGTTTCAAAAATTCAATTTAAAATATATTTTATTTTATTTTTTAAATAGAGATGCGAACACGGAATACGTATCACATCAATATTCTTACCATTTTCAAACTAAGCTAAATGCTTGTGCTATAAAAAATGGACTAACTTGCTTATCTGGAGTGAGGTTCAAACCCGCAAACTTTGGATCACAAGGCGAGTGTCCTAACCACAAGACCAACAAGCTACTCTTTTTAATCATAATTTAAAAAAATAAGTGCAGGTGGTAAAGTAAAAGCAAGCTTTTAATAACAACTCTTACTTTTGAGTGGTCTCTGTTGCGCTAGTAGCTATAAATGCACGCCAGCGAGACAAACAGTATTTCCGTGTTGCGTTCATGCGTTGCGTGCTCAACATAGCTGAGCGCCGAGAGTCAATTCACATATACTCACCCAAGACAGTATGTATTCAAGCTTATATCGCGATACCTTTACTGATAGCTTAAAATTAATATGATAAGTAATTTGGAAAAAATAAAACCTTGATGATGCTAAATTATTATAATATTTTAAGGTATTATTCTTATATTATTTTTTTTTAATTCATTAGTTACAAGTTTTTTCCCAATAAAATTACAAGTCATTTCACTTGCGTATATAAAACTCACCTTTATACCCTTAATATCACCAAGTCTATCAGAGCAAACTCAAAGCAAAGTAATGAGAGGGAGTCTCGTACCCGAAAAACCTCTTTTTCTCAATTGCAAACCCGAATTAAATTAAATCAAATAGTGGTTTACAGGCATTCAAATAGCTGCGTATCATACGAGTTGTCCAGAAACACGAGACGTAAAACATCAAAACTTCTCTAAAAACACACAGAACGTGTTTAATCCATTTTAATATATTCCTCAAATTGCCTCGAAACCTTTAAAACTGCGAGGTAAAACGATTTGTACATTCTTGCTTCCAATACAAACCTACAAAGATATTCCTTACACCGCAACACGCTTATTCAAAATATTCACAAAGGAATTCACAATAATCTGACGGGAGCTTATCCTGAAAAATAATCAGAGCTTTGTTCGGCTTTCAGCACGTGGGAGGAAGTGAAACTTTTTCCATTAGCGAAGCTTTTTATTCTCTATTGAGAGCTTGCGCAGGGCACAATGCCGGATACGGCAGCAGTCATATCGCGCTCACGATGATTTTTAGATTTTAGGTTTCACGTGTAATATAACACATGGAAAAGAGTGGATGAGCATTATGATGGCACGGCGGAGGCTCGCCTGGAGCATAGGATTTGCGGAAAATTCATTTGTAGCTACTTCGTATAATAAATTAAATAAAATAATGTGTAGGCGAATACGCTGGAATTTAAATGTCACCTCGAAATAATGTTTCAATTACCTTACGTCTTAGACACCACACAAATTAAGGAGACCGGTAACAGCTCACATTTTTTCAAGTGTGCGTGTAACTACATACGAATATGCCCAAAATAACTGGGCATATTCGAAGTCAATACATATGCTCGTATTAGGCTGATGCATAATCATCCGCCGTTTTCATGGCTTTTTTTTTTTTTAATAACAAGAATGAATATTCCTTATTCTCGCGAACTTTTTGAAAATACCAAGTTGTTTCGGGGCCAATGCATAAACAATACAACGTATAGTTAAAATTATAAATCGAAAATTGAATCATAGACAATTATGTCATAGAAAAACATAGGAAAAATAATTTTAAAAAAAACTGATTATTAATAATATTAAATTGGATATTAACTCTTATTCTTATTTCAAAAACTATAATCGTGTATAATTTGTAAATCCTTATTAGTATAAAAAGAATGATCCATTTCCAAAAGATGACTTGAATATTTCGAATAATTATTGCTACTTAAACACATTGATAACACAATACATTTTCTTTAATTATATTAATAATATCACCACAAAATCATTTTACTCTTATTGAAGAAAATTTCAATATTAGTTTATAATTAACATCCTAATATATAATATCCTTAAATAGAGTTAGAATATTAAAATGCGCATCGAAAACCTTCAACACATACGCCATATTACGGTACCTATACCAATTAGAGAAAAGTTGAAAAAAAGAAATTTCGCTTTCTCAGCTATCTTTTCGGCAATTAATGAGAGGGCATGCCGAGTGTTTTTTTCGCTTCAAAGCAGATTCCAGCGACAAGTAAGGAAAGGGTTAATTTTTGGAATTTGATTATCAAGCTTTTCTGGTGGTTATGGAAGAGGACGAATGTTGCACCACTAACTAGGATAAGGGAAACTCTTCGCCCATGGAATCGACTGTCTTCCAAACAAATGAGAAGCATAATTGACGTTATATTAAATATATTTAATTAAATTTTTAGTGTGGATACATCATAAAATGTTAAGGATATCTTGGACTGACATGACCAGTAATGTTGAAGTTTTACGTAGAGCAAATACAAACTGACAGTTACTCGACATAGTAAAGCTCCGTAAAATTTCATATTTTGGTCATGATGGGGAAGATTGAGGGTCGCAGAGGGGTCGGAAGGAGGCGGCATTCCTGACTTCGAAACATCTGAGAGTGGACCGGGATAAGAAGCGTGGAAGAGCTGTTCCGCACTGCCCTGGACAGAGAAACTTTCTCCCAGATGATCGCCGACGTCGGGGGGACCCGACAGGGCACATGAAGAAGAAGAAATTTTTGAAACTTCTATACCTACGCTTAACTAAAACACAATTAGGTTTTTCTGTCTATATTTAAGTTAGGTAAGCATGATTTATATTTTTTGAATATAAGTTCTTCCCAAAATAGATACCGATTTTAAATGAATTCTAACCATAAATTAAAAAATAGCGACAAGTTTTTTAAATATGCGAAGCAGTTAATCTGATTAACTTAAGAAGAGCATGTGGTCAATCACATTTTAATGTCGATTTCCTGTCCCAAATACTATCCGAATATTTATCTAGGTTGGTTTTTTACCCTCCAACATCACAAACATTAACAAAATGACGTTTCGAAAACGCAGCTGTCTCCAGCGTCACGCTTCAAGTGTGGTACGGTCCAGGCTTTTAATGTAGTTTAATTATTTTTACAGTAAAACAGTAAATAAACATAAATAAAAGTTAATTAAGTTACGCAACTGGCATCTCTCGTGTCATGTTGTTACATATTAATGTTGTTCATGTTTTTAAAGAATATCAACTCGAATTTGTATTTTTTTTACAAATAATATAAATCCAAATATCACAGAAAATTACACTTAATATTCAAAACTATCAAGTTATTTATTAAAAAAATATCGAGAATATGTTTAAAATGATTTCCATATAATTTTTTAATTATGTACAAAATGTATTTGCATCTTAATTGTATTCAAATCAGCGGTGCATTATGGAGTCTTGGTACGTATGAGTGTAAAATTAAAAATTAGAAACCAATTCAGATTTGTTTATTCTCAGCCGAAAGAATAATTGGTAGTTGATACTTTTTAGGCAAGTAGAACACATCAGTAAAGAGAGTATGGTAAAAAATACATAATATAGTGAATAGTGAGTGTTGAAGATAACGGACATGATTTGGCATGCTCATCAGAGAGACCAGATATCGCAGGGCTGCCATATTAGGAGAATATAAACGCACCTTGTCAAGTCTTTGGGCCCCCGACCCTACTAGTACAAGGAGATGAAGATGATGACGATGAATTAAAAAAAAAAAATTAAAATTTTCAAACTAAGCTAACTAACTTGCTTGGCTTCTGGATCGGGGCTAGAACCTTCAATCACTTAAAACTATACATAGGTCAATAGCAAGAAATGTGGGCGTGCCCAGTTGTGGTTCCTTCTCCTTGCTGATTACTCTTCTACAGATCTGTCTATTTACGAAATATCAAACGATGCACGATTCCTGTCAATTAATCATTAATATTTACCCCTCCAAGGAATTCGGCAGGATTTTTTCTAAATCTCTGACACAGCTGCCCAATAAAAGAGCCCCCTAGAATATTCTTCAAATATAGTGCCATAATAAATACGAATTAAATGTGCCCACACACCGTTTCAAAAAGGACTTAGGTTCGGAATGGACGACAATGAGAATCAAATTCAGAATAGTTGAACAACCGCCTCTTTGTGTCGTTCCGTTTCAACTCGGGCCATTGATTGCGAGTCGCTTAAAGTTCGGTCTACCTTTCAAGACTTTGTCGCGTTTGTCAATCGTAGTCGAAAGAAACGGAATAATTTTATATATAAGATGCAATATTAAAGATCTTTGATATTTAAAACAGATTAAATGACTCATTTTGAAAAAATACATCTGAGGAGTACATATAAAAGAATCTGCTATATATAAAATATGCTATAGACTAAATTAAGATAAGTATTTGTAACTGATTCTATAACCAGAGCAAGGATTTTAATATGCGTGCTTTTGATGAAAAGCTTCTAAAAACAAACATGTTAAAGACTCAAAAAATGTCACCAATGCCAAATAAACATCTTGAAACATATCTCGTCAAAGCATACTTTTGTCCATTGGATAGTGGCGATTTTTTTTCTATATTTGAGTCTATCGCTAACCATAAAAAATATCTACTTGCTATTGGGACTCGAACCTGGATGTTCATTTTACCAAGAGAATGCGTTACCATTCAATCACGTATCATTATTGATATTAAAGCAGGTGGGGTCATTAATTACCTCAGAATTAGAAATGATGAATGTTTCATTATTTTTATTTATATTAGGTCCTTACATATGAAATTGGCGTTTAGTATGGGAGGGACATAAAGCCGATTTTTTTTTATTATAATATATTTATTTAATCAAAGTATGTACCATTGCTATCTATGCACTTTTGCCATCTCATAGGTAGTTCATCGATCCCTTTACTAAAAAAACCATTCGGACGGGAATCAATAAAATCTTTGAAGGCGGTTTGGACTGCCCCATCGGAGTTGAATTTTTTCCTTTGCAAGAAGTTATCCAAATTTCGAAAAAAATGGTAATCTGTTGGGGCAAGGTCCGGAGAGTACGGTGGATGTCTTAGACATTCCAATTGAAGCTCCTCTAATTTGGTAGCCGTCTGTTGTGCAGTGTGTGGTCTAGCGTTATCATGAAGCAGCAGTGGCCTAGAGCGATTAACCAGCCTCGGTTGTTTAGCAGCTAGCTTTTCCATCACGGTTTGCAGTTGCTGACAATAGACATCTGCCGTAATCGTCTGGCCAGATTTAAGAAAGCTGTAGTGAACGACACCAGCACTAGTCCACCAAACGCTCACAAGTAACTTTTTTGGAGTCAATTTTCGCTTGGGGCATGGTTTGGCTGGTTCAGCAGGGTTCAGCCATTGCGATGAGCGCTTCCGATTATCGTACAGGATCCACTTTTCATCACAGGTAATGATTCGATTTAAAATCCCTTCATTATTGTGCCGGTTGAGTAATGCAACGCAGCAGTCAACGCGCGTTTGTTGATTTGCTTCACTCAATTCGTGAGGTACCCACCTTTCAAGCTTTTTCACCTTACCAATTTGCTTCAAGTGGATTAAAACAGTTTTATCACTAACACCGCAGCCTGCAGCTAACTCGGATGTGGTTTGCGATGGATCCGCTTCCACAATAGCCTTCAATTCTTCATTATCAACTTTGGTCTCCGGCCGTCCACGGGGCTTGTTCTGCAGGTCGAAATTTCCAGAACGAAAACGTTGGAACCAAAAACGCACTGTGTTTTCTTTTGCGGCACCGTCGCCATACACATCATTAATCCTTCGAGCCGTTTCTGCAGCACTGGTGCCACGGTGGAACTCGTACTCGTAAATAACGCGATATTTCAAGTTTTTCATTTTGTAAACTGAGTGACGCAAAGAAAAAAACAATTGAGGAAAAAACAAATGAATTATAATTTTCAAAACACAAATACATGAGTAAATAGCTGTATAAATTTGGATTTGGAATTCCTAACCAAAGAGAAGATATTTGAGATCAAATTTGCCAGTACGGCAAAACCCCAATTTCATATGTAAGGACCTAATATTTACATAAAAGTCTTTAGTCGTCATAAAATTAAATGGTTAATTAAAACCATAATTCATGTTACAAACATTAAACGTCTACCTTCTAATTTTGTAAAAGAATTTTTGTAAATATAACAGGATACGAAATTTTATGATTTTATTAAATTGAAATATTAATGAAGTAATGAAACGTAGCAATAAGTTAAAATTTTATACTAATTTTAACATATACAAATGTATTCACGAATTGTATAAAATAAGGACACATTTATTTATATAAAAATAACGTATTAATAATATTTTTTTCAGATTCGAGTGGCACTGAAAAAACCACCATGCAATTTTAGAAATTTTAATGAAATTATTTATAACTGATTTTACAGACAAAACGATGGTTTTGGCATTTATATTTTTATTTTATTTATTTGTTTTATAAAGGTAAATAAAATCGATTTTATGTATTTACCGCAACACGGAACGGTGGTATAAGTGAAACTCAGTCGAGTTGAACTTATACCAGTTCCTCAAATTACGCAGCCATGAAATGCGGCGTCTTCCTGCGCTACTTTTACCACTTATTTTCCTCTGGATGAAGTATGTGGGTTTAGACTATTTTACTCACACACATCATATCACATAAAATGTCCGAGATACTAGATAGGTACCAGATAATAATTAATTCTGAAATAAGTACTATTGCTATTTTTGTATCTTGAAAGTTATTGTACATCATTGTAATGCCGCCAAATCTGAAGTTTTAAGTTTGACAGGTTTTAAATCAATGAATTCAATAAATTAGATAGCTCATAATTGTGAGTAACTTAACGTGTGTTTACTTTCTGTGTAGAGCTTTCTGATTGAATAAATTGGCGGCACCACAATGTTATACAGAAATAGCAATATTGCTTTTTTCAAAATACGGCCGAATAATTTTAACTCCCTATTTGCGTAGATTCATTTCCATATCCCTCATTGACAGAATAATTAATAAAATAAATAAATATCAATTTTGAGGTTAGTAACGGAAAATACATTTATCTCAAAAATTTCAAGAATAATCTTTTTTTAATCATTGAATTGAAAAACCGGCCCTCTTACCTCGAACGTATAGTTTTTGTTTGAAGAAGAAGCAAGGTGCAACTTCGGGATGACAATGCAAAAATGTATTTCCTCGTTTTGATGTTTCTCCGTGAAACATTTCCCGCCATTCGTCATGTCCATTGTCGTCCCTTCGGCGTGATGGCCGCGGCTGTCAGCCATGTTTGTTATTTTTGTTCAACCAACATGTTCATTTAACAGCCTGTTAAAATAATGAACGAAGGTGTGTTTGTATCTGGCACAATGAAGAATAAGTGCAAGGCCGGGTCCACTAGTCAATTCACAGGGAAACAGATACGACATTACTGGGCAACCGCACGGTGTGTTATTTCAAGAGGGCGCCAAAGCCGCAATAGAAGATTGACTTTATCTTAATTTTAAATAATTATTTTATTTTATATTTTGCAGTGCATTAACAATATCAAGACAGATCATAGGTGCAGAAAAGGTGTATTTGGATGCAAATATGATCATCAAATCTCTTAGTTATGTAGAAAATTACGCATTTTTTACTTTTCATATTTCTGTTTATAAACCTCATCACTATTTTCGCCTTCTGCTAACGTTTGTGACGGACATTGTTACATGAAGATTTAAGCATTTTTTTGCTTCTTATATCTCATCGTTATTTGCGCCATCTGGTAGCAATAGTGACAGACATGGTTACATACGGAATTTAGCTTTTTTTTATTTTTATACCTCATTGTTAAATGATTGTTTGTATTTAAATGTTTTTTAATTTACTATAAATAAGCGTTAGTCAAATTATGTTAAAAATGATTAAAAACTAATATGTTTCATATAAATTTGGCTTGAGTCCAATATAGCGTGACATGTCGAGAATTACAATTCATGTCAACACAACAACCGATGTCATGTGATGTCAGTCATCTCTGATTCTATTACATTATTGAATCGGCTTTTTTCCTTTGTTACTCAGGTTCGACGTATCTCACACGCCATGGACACGCATCCATCATACATGAGTGATTTTTCTCAAAAACATAACACCCCCTAGAAGTGTCGTCTTTTCCTGATTTATGTTCAATTTCCGAGTAGTGAAATAAACATGAATCTCTATGCCCAATGAAAATTCCTAGAAGAAAATCAATAGTTCACCTCGTCTCTGCGATCGGCGGCTAGCGTATCTTTTCTATAGTACTCTTTATCCATCATTCCTCGAATGCTATAAATAGTAGAATTATCGAATTTGCGTAGTTAATACGGGACGATTTCATTCATAAATGTAGATATTCACTTTTTTCATATATTATATATATTGTAACCAGGCTAAAAAAAATCACCCACTTCGGTCAAGTGACAGTTGTTTGAAGTTGGCGCAATACTACCAAAGGATCTGGAATTACCTCCAACTATCGAGAGACGTCTGTAACGTTCCAGGAACATCTGAAATTTACGACAACTTGCGAATGAACACTGGAAACATAGATAACAGCATTTAAACAATATAAATACGACACACGGGAGTAAGAAGTGATTGTTGTTTTGGGCGCGCGCGTCTGACAGCGTTAATAGAAGCGAAGGTAGCCGCGAGTCGCGAGTTGCCAGGACGGCCAAGCGAGCCGTAATTCGACAGCGAAGATTCCGTAAAGTTCTTACATAGCGAGATAAACCGAAACGAAATTAATAAGTGCGGAAATTTGTTGGAATATTCTAGTGAATATTGAATAAAGTGTCAAAGTGAATATAGTGTGTCTATTAATGAGTGATTAATTTGTGAAACAGTTTAATTTAAGGAATAGCGTTACATTTAATAGTGTTAAGCGATTTTGTACGTTGGAATAATTAATTAATCGGTATTCATTAAATCTTGTATTAAATTCCAGGGTTTTCATTAATTCCTCCTGCAGCCACGACACGTGACAATATTATATCACATTATTATGTTACAAAATTTATTTTCGTTGTTTCTGCCCCATCAAAGTTAAGACTTGTGAATGGGAATATGAGAAAAAGCATTTTTTTATTTTAACAGTTAATAATGTAATAAACGAAGCAAGTAGACGGCCGGAAGATGAACATTCGCAAAACAAAATTGTTAATAGCATCAAAAAGATCACTTGCAACGCCAAAAGTAACCATCAAAAGCGAACCAATTAAGAACTGGGATCCATCTCAAGAAGTAAAAGCTCGAATAAAGTGCGTTTCTCAGAATGAGACCGTTATTTTCTAACCGTGACCTAATCCTACAATTTGGAATGCGTATGATTCAGCGTTATATTTTTTACATTTTCTTATATGGGGTGGAAGCATGGACACTTAACCAAGAACTAATTCGCAAAGTCGGGGTTTTTGAGATGTGGATCTGTAGACGTATATTGAAAGTTTCCTGGGTGGAGAGGGTGACGAATTATGAAGTCCTCTGTGTATAAAAAAAGTATAAAAACGTATAAAAAAAGACTGAGAAGTGCTGCCAACTATCAAGATAAGAAAGCTGGAGTACTTCGGACATATTATGAGAGGACCAAAATATAGTCTAAATCATCTTATCATTCAGGGGGAAATAAGTGGTAAAAAAAGCGTAGGAAGCGTTAACTTGAGGGACTGGTATAAGTGTTGCTCGACTGAGTTGTTCCGTGCGGCAGTAAATAAAATCGTAATCGCCAGAAGAATGATCGCCGACCTTCGATAGAACAATAATAAATTGATTAAAATATTCTTTGTGTATTTGTAGCAATGCAATGTTTATATAAAGTCTGTCTAAATTAGAGACATTGAATGAAATATCTGAGAGAGCTACTAGATTTTTAAATATTAATTTTATAATCAATTTTTGTATGATTTTAAGAGCCTGAAGATTACTTTTATATGTTCCACCCTAACCAATCATTCCATGCTGCAATATGTTAACCTAAGTATGTCTGTTGACAAAAATTTTGCGTTATCGATTTATAAAATATCAAATTGATATGAAAATAATATATCAATTTTCTAATTCTATTCACAATTGCATTTATGTGCTCCTTCGTTTTCATTTGTTGATCTATAGTAACTCCCACATACTTAGTAGATTTTGTCATATTTTATTTGTAGCAGTTTATACAGCCACAGTTTTTTTATTTGGCATTTGTGCACTTTGTATTTTTAAAACGATTCATTTGAGTTATATATTTTCGCAATCCTTTTTATTTATTTTTTAATAAAAACACTGATTTATGGGATGTATGATATATAAATCAAATTTTTAATTTATAATATATGTGTACATATTTATGTTGCAAACTTCCGTATTTCGGGCGTCTGCCTAGATTGTCAGTGACCAATAACTCAGTCCATTCGATCTGAAACTATTTTATTTATTTACTTATTTAAGCATACACAGTGAGACAGAGTTATAAACTTTTTTATTTTACAGTTAATTTCATTAATATTTTTCAGTTTTACGTAAAAGATATTCACTGCCTCCTTAACTAGATCGAGGTCTGTGGTAAAGCAGTCGGGTTAATCCTTGTATATAAATAAGATAAATTAAATCCGTTGTACATAAACAAAAAAAGTTTCTTTCCAAATGAAACAAGTTAAATAATAACATGTTCATAATATTGTTTGTGGGATTTCAGTCTGTAGAATTTTGGTTTGTCAGGATTTAGGCTGCCGGGATTCTGCAGCTCCCAGATGTATGAATCCGGAATAAATTGTGAGCCTGTGCACCGGCAGCCTTAATACACCCAATGAAGTTGTGTTCGCTTGTTGGCCATACTGAAAATGTGATATTTTCGTAAATAAACTACACGCCTTGATTAAAAACGCTACCCGAGGCCAGCACACAAAGCCGTATTGTACAATTTTTCATTCGCCAATTTGAAACACTCCGTATAAAGGAATATTTAATACGAAAATTCGTACATAAAATAAAAGAATTTAATATATTCTTTTCTATCGCGTAGGCATTTTCTAAACCTCCCCGTGAGATGAGGATGTATTCCAAATATACGATCAAAGACAAATCACAGATTCTGGCGTAATTTCTTAAGAGACCTTTGTGTACTGCGCGCTTTTGATCCTGCGAAGTTATTCTGATCAATGTTGAAAACATCAAATATTCAACAACAAAAAAGCAACAACGCGCGCTGCGATAAAATATTCCATATCGGAATGTCAAGGTCGGAAGACAGCTATTCCGAATATTTCCCGACTTCCAGACATTTTTCATTCGGGAAACATTTATTTTATATCTCGCAAACAGGGGAACGAGAAACTTTTTACTTTCAATAGAGACATTAAGCACTTTTTATGGAGCCAGATATATTATATTGGAATGGCGCACAGCGTGGCGTCTCCTTGCCACACATTTCAGTTTGTCAGCCGTATTATACAGTTGTTAGGGTGTATACTGGATACGGTAGTGGGACATTCCTTTTGTACCGACAAACAATAATATATCACTTCTTTCGGTTACCTCTTCGCTCTGCGCACCTTTCTATACAATTACTGTCTTATTCCAATCCGTCTTGACGTTTCTCGTATTATCCAGTCCCCGAGACTCTTTACCCAGAGGAATAGTAGGTATGTATATAGGTAGTACGTGTGTGATACATTTGGTACAAAAAAAATGGGGACCATTGTGGTCCTAAGCCACCCCAAAACACCTTTATTATAGGTTAACAATAAATGCTCGTATTGTATGACACAATATGATACTTTTTATGATGAACCCGAAGAATTGTCACCATGGTCTTTATTGCTCGCTTTGTTATAAATATACTTCTCAAATATCTTATGGAACTCTCGTTAAAAGAACATCAAGTAAAACCAAATTTGATTCATAGAACAGTTCATATCGCAGCTGCGAAAGGATTTAACACATTATATTATAATTGAAATTAAGACATCTGTTTTTTTTAATATATAATTAATGTCAATATGTACACAATTTTTTGTTATGTGTTTTTATTAATAACATTAAACAAATACCGAACGATATATTTAAAGACGTTCACATTCTTGTGAATTTCTCAATTTTCTAATACATATTTTAAAGTAAGTAGGTACGTCATTAAGCCATCAATTAGGTACCTCAATATAAGTGTAGAACTTAAAAATGAAATAAACACATAATAATATGATTATTGGCTTTGTGGGAAAGATAATTTCATGCCATAAGTGCTTAAATATGATTTCGATACCATGATTTTCTAAATAAATTTTCATAATTTGATGCGCTGCTCTGGCGTAAGCCCATTTATTCATAATGAAACTAAGCCCAAATCAGCTTTAGGCTGTCCGAAAAGAGTGTTGCTAATTTGAAAAACAAGCTTCTTCAAAAAATCCCTGTATTTTAACACCAATGACAATTGTATTTTATTTCATTTTAAAGCTCTTTACTTTAAAAAAACATCCAATATTTATTATTATATTTTTTAAATTGTACTTAATGGTTTTAATAAAAGTTACTATAATTTTCGCGAGAGTACTGGGTGCACAGGATGAATTTCGTTATTTAAAATATTAGGTTTAAAATAATTATTCAAATACCTGCCTTTTACCAAATTTTGAATACTCGTAATTACAAATTTCAATAAATTGCCTTTCTTAAATGGAAAGAGGTCTACCTTTCGTAGAAAATATGGAAATATTTTAATTTTTTTGTGGTCTAGAAGGTGAACGTTGATTATCTGAGACATGTTTTTTTTAGGGGTGCAAAAGGGAATTTTTCTGAAGAAAAAAAATTGAGTTTGGTTAATTTTTCAAAGATGTATCGCGTACATTATCGCATAGTGTGCGCATGTTGAAAAATACATAAAGTAGCTACATTATTATATTACATCTCGAGTGACGTACCGCTAACGGGTTTCTGCTTAGAAATAAAGTATAATACATTACGAGTAGGAACAAATCAATTGTAAACCAATGTTACATATGAACAGTGAATTTCACGTGTAGCGTCACATTAAAAATGAAAATGTATTTCTTAACAGCGTTACATAAGCTTTCAATTTCACAATTTAATTTATGAGTAAATTCGACGGGAAGTCATCACAAATATTGTGTTCAACTCGTGTATAAACAAAATACAGTTTGCTCTCTTACATGCACATTAAGGCCCAAATTTAGAGTCAATAATTACATGATTTAAAGGTTAAGAAGGTACGTCTTAAAAGCGTAATTTTCAGTACAAAAGAACTTTAAATTATTTAAGTATTTACTCTGAATTCGGGCCGAAGTGTCCGAGGGCAAAAAATAGACGAAAAAAAAACCTCAAACGAATGTTAAAATAAAAGCATTTTTGCAGGAGATTTTAATAACTTATTTAAATAAATTAGAATATTTTTTTTCTTTTCACTTTTAACTAAACTAAACCCTATTTGTGTTTTGTCTTACTTATTACATTTGTTGTGATAAGTATTATTCGTATATCCAGGACAAACCGAAACGCAGAAATATAGTCCAGGCTCATAATAAATATTCTTTCATTTAAATTACAGCTTCTGTTCATTATTTTGGATTTGATCAAAGTTATTTATATAACGTGTAATATTATATACACTATAAAAGATCTATGTAACGTCTTGTAATTATTTTACATATTTAAAGTTAACTTTTGTTTATCATTAACGAATCCTCCTAGGATTGCAAAAAAGTATTAGTCAGCCTGCTAACATTATGTTTAATTATTATATTATTTTAATTTAAGCGTATTCTTTTTATCAAAATATATGTAAAATCGCGATATTTTGGACTTTCGTCACTCGTTGAATACTCAATTTTGAGCCCTCAATTATTCTTATTACCTAAATGAATCTATTTTTTTCACAAAACACCAAAGTTTTAATATAAAAAGTCTCTCTAAACATCTAATAAATAATTACTATACGTGTTGCTGTCACGAATAATAAAAGTTTATAAAAAATTGTACCGACCATTATACCAAGAATAGCAAACAGCATGTGTATGCAACATCCATATTTCAATGGTCCACGTATACATTTTGGAAATTTTCTGCTTGGGATATTTTGTTTTCCTAGAAAGCTTCAACACACAAAAATTGATTGTGTCCGTAGGAATGAATGGACCGCCGAAATAAAGAGATGATCAACTGAACCGAACAGTTCGGTTCATCCCTGACGGGTTCGGTCCGCTTGCGCCAGGTGCGAGAATAATTACTTTAGGTAGGAAGGCAGCGAGGCGGTCGAGAGTACCGGGGCGTTAAAAGGAATTCTATGAAACGACAAAAACAAGATGTCAATAGAAATATGAATTTGATGGCAGAATAGTTCCAATTGAAAAAATGTGATTGTATGATTTACTTCTGTACTTTTAGACCTTCAAACCTTTTCCTCAAATCTTGTCAACGTAAAATAATTGTACGTACCAACAGCGTGCTCCAATACAAACACTTGTGATGATCCAGTTAGATAATGGGGATCCTAATCAAATCGAGCAGACTGTATTTAATGTCGAAATGATGTTCAATTAATATTATAAAGCATTTTATTGTATTTCAATATAAATCGTTCTCCTGGTCACGGTAAGCACTGTGATGATCCAGGTAGATAGTAGGGCATCGGGGCCTTGATACATTTAATAATAATTTAGTATAGCTCCTGGTCCGGCACCAGAGTTAGACATCCCATGGGGTGTGTGTTGAATATATAAGGCGAAGCATATCTATAATACAAATCATTCCATTGCAAATCAATGTAAATCATATTCTTTTCACGGCTAACGATGTAAAATGACCCTAATGTGGGTCCTACTAAATAATGAAGGTTAGTAAGTAGCAAACCGTCGCGTTCAAAATACAATATATTGGATTATCAAATATTTCATTATTCTTATATGTGAGCGCGCGACGCTCTGCATGGCGCAAGAGGGGCACGACTGCCAATTGCGTTGTAACTATATAATGAACGCTGAATAAAATTATATTCTTCTATGAAATATAAAATAAATAATGAATTCTATACAAAATTAATACTCTGCCTGTGCTAACTATACATTTAACTAAAATATATATTATTAACTGGAAATAATTATTCTGTGAAAATTGCGCTTTTGAATGCAAAATTAACTAAAAATATTAACTAAAATATTTCTAACATCTTGGGTTCGCATACTATATTGATAATGCCTAATGCCCTTTGCATTTACTAAGTATATTACCTAAATAGCCACAGCTATACCATCCTGTCCGTCAGGGACGAAACATAAAACACAGTTATATTCCTAAAAGTGCTACCTCTTACGCGACAAAAAATACCTATTGCAGTCGGGCTATGAATATGAACTATTTCCGCCTCATAATGGCGCCTGGAACCAATACTAAAAACCTCACTAGAAATAATAAATGCGACTAAATCTCGATAAATACAATATATACTATTCGTAATACGTCGTTGAATTGGCACATGATTCGTCTAATGGATGAAGGACCCCGTTGTGTATCGTAATAACTTCAAATTCTTTTATAGGAGCAGTGTGGAAACAATTGCATAATATTACGTAATAAAAACATCTAACGAACCTAATAATCTATACATTTATGTTACAATAAAATACGTTCACCAGAAGAATTCGTGTATTAGAAATAAAACATTTTCGATTTGAGACAAACCAGTAAAATCGTTCGAACGGCGCAAAGGGAAAAATTCACACATATTAAATAACATTGAAATTAATAATCATAAACACTTTGTATTAGCAAATTCTTACCTTGAATGGTTTCGTCTTAGACGTGCATGAACCTGTTCATATTAATTGCGTGAGAAAATAATACATATATTTGCTATTTACGAAATACGACATTTTTGAAGCGAAACTTCTTTATAAATAAGTAGATAAGGTCTCGGGGATGGTTTGTTCGAAAGGATTCTACAACAGCCCGTGAGTTTATATGAAATAATAGTTTCTTTGAATGCTAAATTTTGGTTTTTTAAACCCTCAGCATCTCTGCTGAGAGGGGTAGAGGCCCCGCGCCCGCCTAAACCCGGTGGCCGACTTCCTAAGTGACTAAACGGCCCCCCTTGTTCCTCCGGAACTTACTGCATCCCGAGACTCTATCTCTTCTTTACGAGATGTGATCCCGTGACGCCCTTCTTTTAGGCTTATAATTGAGAAGGCCGTACTCTTTTGGTACGAGTTTCTGATGATGTGTGTTGTCTTGAGGCGCCTTTCTTTTAGGCCGGTGTTTGAAGAATCATGTACTCTTTTGGTACGAATTGATGACGACATTAGCCTCCTTTGCGGGCATAGTCAGCGATGTTACAAATTATTGTGCAATCTCATTATGCCTTTTCAGAATGGCGTCCCACGATTCTGCATCTTGCAACATTTACTTTGGTCAAATGTTAGGGTGTTAGTAACATATTTATAATATCCCAGCTATTCCATATGAGTGAATGATTTTTATACTGATTCTAGCTCTGTCTTTTTACAGAGGATGAAATAGAAGTTAACGTTTTCTATTGAGATTTCATAGCATTCAGGCATGAAAATCCTTCCAAAGTCAGAGAATTCACGACGTTGGTTCACGCTGTTTTTGAGCAGGATGAGGCGCGAAGGTCGAGTCTAGTGGCCACTCCGATCAACAAGGGAGGTCCCGCTTTTAAGAGTACCTCACAGGGGCTTGCGCGGAATTCCAGGCTTATGACACGAGCGTCATCCACAACCTCACCTAGCTCAACGTTCGTAAACCAGAAAACTCCAATTTCAGTTAGATCTCCCCATTCTGTCCTTTACTCGTCGTTCTGAAGCTACTTGTTAAGCCAGATGTACCGAGGTACTCAAATCATAAAGACTTGGCTGAAGACCGGATTGCGCAATACTTATGCAACACAGTTATTATAAGGCTACTAAGCATTTCTTATAGAATTACGTGTATTCAATTATTAGTAAAAAATAGTTTGAAAATCCCCATACTTTAAAATATATTCGTTCGGAAGAATTTCTCGTACGATTTGGATTGATATCTGGTTATGCAATACATAACGCGTCGACAATTATTATGAATCTATTAAGCACTGCTTATAGAGCTCCGTAAAATCAATTGTTAATACAAATGGTATGAAAATCCCCATGCATCAAAATATATTCGTTTGGGAGATATTCCCGTACGAATTGAGCCAAGATCACACAAGAAATCGTGATATTAATTATACATTATTGCTCCGATTTTAAATCTTCCCAAAATAAATACATTTCAATAGTGAAAATAATTAATCGATAGATAATATAAATGTGTTCCTTAGCTGTTACACAGTGGCGGTATGATCCTCTCTGGTACTGATGAATGGTAGATTCCTCCATACGTCCGGGCAGCAACTCCGTCCGCAAATGCTGTTCTGGAACTCAGGGCTCCGTCGGTAGTCTGTTGGGCAGCGCTCCCGCTCGCAAGTCTGGTCTCGAACTGAAGGGGCTGAGTACATCGAGTTCGCTCCTTTTATAGTAATGATTTCACCATACCTCTGAAATCCACGCTAGTGCAGTGACTCATCCTATGCCCGATGACCTCACCGCCGGCGCTCGCCATTGGCCGGATTCAGTCAACAGGACGGTCGCCTCCGG
Organism: Agrypnia vestita; assembly: GCA_016648135.1. Classification (NCBI taxonomy): domain Eukaryota; kingdom Metazoa; phylum Arthropoda; class Insecta; order Trichoptera; family Phryganeidae; genus Agrypnia; species Agrypnia vestita. The sequence goes on along the minus strand of JADDOH010015725.1, from coordinate 3,517 downwards.
CTCAACCCGTCGAAGGCAAAGCGCGCCTGTGATTGGTCCGTTTCGTTAAAATAATAGTTAAGCACCCGCTACACGCGAGACTTACTGTTCTGATTCATAAATAATAAAGGCTCGTTCGCACCTACTCACAAGGTCGAGTCTATTAGGATTGGCAAACGATATTAATTTAACACAGAATTATATCTATGGTATAATAAAGATCTAAGAAATATTACTTGTATAGCTGAATATTCAATATTTTGTTAGCCTCTTGTAATACATAGAATCTTAAGAAGAAATATATCAGGCTTTTACTTTTAAACGATTCCAAACAGAAGAAATATATTTTTGATGTCCATACTTGACTTTTTTGAATATTATTATTTTAAGATTTTCTAAATTTATTAAATCTATCTCTATGTCGACCATCACAGCTTCCCCCTTATTTAGAGAGAGGAATGATCTATCAGACCAAGCCTATCTGCTAAATAACCCAATAGGATAGTATATTTCGTGATACTTATCAAGAGTTTCTAAAATTCCTTTTAAAATAAATCGTTGTTCTTTCCTTTCCCCGCGTACTATATTTCTATTAGGGTAGAATTCCTTTTCAATGGAATCCTTTTTGCGTATTTAAAGCTACTGTAAACCATCTGTCTATCATTCAAATGAAAAGTGTACAACGAACATGAATATAAGAATTGCAAGCAAAATTGGACTTTATCTATTTTATTCAATTGATTGGAAAGGTTCGATTCTCCATAATCGATTGAATGCCTCAGTAATCTCATCATTGTGTCTGCTAACCACTCAAGCTCCATCCTGTTATCAACACTTAAAAGGAACGCCCCTTCCCCCACTTTGTTATCCTCCTTGCTTCCCTTACAATGGTACACTCCTAGTGTTCACCACCTCGCAACTCTATACTACTTTCCCCAGCATATACCTCCCTTCCCCCAGAATATACTCCCACTAACACTCCCCACATCCCCTTCAAGCTATGCAAACCAACTCAACCGAGTAAATATTAACTGTATATTTCTCCTATGAAATGCGAGCTACGATAAATCTGAAGTTCCAGAATTATGTTAACCTACGAATTAATGTACAATCTATTCATATAAACTTAACAACCAGCTTTCTAATATAAAGAGCAAACCCTTCCCCCAAACTATACACCCTCTTCTATTTGAAACTCGTATAGTCCTATTTTAACCGAGTGAATGGTCAACCGTATATTCCTACTATAATTGCAAACCGCGACAAAATGAACTCTAGTACCCCACCTGTGTTATGAACCTTATACATATGCGCAGTACATGTCATATTATGTAGAATCAGCCTATTGACCTCAATATTTCACGTATATTGTAATGACTGCCATAATTTATTATTGGTGTAATATGAGGAAGAAGAAGAAGAAGCCGCAAAAGTAGTGGATGACAACAGAAGAAGGAGAAAATGAATCCATTGAAAGGCATAAGATAAAGAAGAAAAGTCACAACCGAGTGTAGTAATAGATAAAGACGAAGAAGAAGAAGTCGAAAGTTATAAAATTAGAAGAAGACGCGAATGTAGTAGTAGGTAAAGAACAAATGAAGATGAAGAAAAAACGTAGAAAAAGAGTCTAAAATTATAAGATAAACAGAAGAAGACGACACATGAATGTAGTTATAGGAAAAGAAGAAGAAGAAGAAGAAGATGAAGAGAAAACGAAGAAAACCAGTTGATAAGTATAAGATAAACGGAAGAAGACGAAATTAATGTAGTTATAGGAAAAGAAGAAGATGAAGAAAGTGGAGAAGCGAGTAAAGAAGAAATAAGAGAATAGGAAAAAGAAGAAGAAAAAAGGTAAAGAAGAAGAAAAGACGAAGAAAAGGTGTAGAAAAACAGTCGAAAAGTATAAGATAAACGGAAGAAGACGACATGAATGTAGTTATAGGAAAAGAAGAAGAAGAAGAAAGTGGAGAAGCGAATAGGAAAAAAGAAGAAATAAGAGAATAGGAAAAAGAAGAAGAAGAAAAGGTAAAGAAGAAGAGAAGACGAAGAAAAGGTGTAGAAAAACAGTCGAAAAGTATAAGATAAACGGAAGAAGACGACATGAATGTAGTTATAGGAAAAGAAGAAGAAGAAGAACGTGGAGAAGCGAATAGGAAAAAAAGAAAGAAGAGAATAGGAAAAGAAGAAGAAGAAGAAAGAGAAGAGAAGAAAGAAGAAGAAAATAATGTAGTAATAGGAAAAGAAGAAGAAGAAGAAAAGGTAAAGAAGAAGAGAAGACGAGGAAAAGACGTAGAAAAACAATCTAAAAGTATAAGATAAATGGAAGAAGACGAAATGAATGTAGTAATAGAAAAAGAAGAAGAAGAAGAAAGTAGAGAAGCAGTCGAAAGATAAACCATAAGACGAAAAGTAGTTGCAACGTATTGTAATAATTGCTATTTATAGAAGAGAAGCATAAACGGTATGTATTCAAAGAAGAAGAAGACTAGAGTGAACATAACCAATAAAAAAAAACCTTCGTACCGAAGAAGAAGAAGACGCTATTGAAGTCAATATAAATAAAAAGGGGAAAGAAAATATATATATAACCGTTAGCATATACGAATAAGAAGAAGACGAAGAAGAAGAAGAGGAAGAAAAGGGTAGGAACAACCTCTTCGATAATTGTAGAACGTATCAGTATATATAACTATTATCCGTCTCAATTAACTTTCCAGCCAACCCTCAAGAGTGATATCTAAAGACGACGCATGTTTGTAGAAGAAGTGCATCCAGATGTCAAGAAAAGTTTCCCATAACTATTCCTTACTAACCTGTCTTCCCCCAAATTGTTAAGCATTTGTCAAATAATCAGGCGCGACTCCTCCGTATAACTGTAATATTATTCCTCCCAAAACTTATTGAAAACCTAAAACAACTTCTACTTATGTATTCATCCCTATATTTCCCCCCGCTGATGAAAGAATCTCAAGTATATTCAACATTATAAAATTTTAAAGTTTTCCTTTAACAACGCGAACATGTTTAACGAAGTACACTGTTACAAATCAGAAGAGGTAAACCCTAATATCTGTACTAGCTGTAGTAGTCATCACCAACACTGATACCCACAGAAGATGTATGTGTGTAACTGAATCAAGAATTCCTAACGTATAATTCGGTTTGCTATACGACTGGAATCTATTCAAGATCCAAACGTCCAACCTTTCTACCTCAATCTAAAAGTAATGACACGACGACGCATGAAGGTGGATGAAGCTAATGATTTCGTTATGCTACTACTATTTAATCTACTAAAAATCTATTTTCAAAATTTTTTTTTTTCAAAATGTTCCAGAAGAATTCAAAAGCTCTCCTGAAAAATTTCTTTTTTATTTTATTTTATCACTATTCAACAGGATTTTTACATACACCCGATGTATAGTAAAAACAATAAATGCTTTATCAATCATAGCGTTACGACTTCTCAAAACTTGAAGAAACTCACATATCGTTAATTCCGGATTTACTTTTGTATTATTTCCAAGAAGATTGCGCC
>JADDOH010015724.1:0-37662 GCA_016648135.1 Agrypnia vestita | reverse complement strand
ATAATTTAGACAAATATCTGTAAGATTGTTGAAAAATATATAACAGTCCGTATCTGTCATGATACGCCGTATATGTTATCAGAGCATTATCTTTATATTATATAAAATATAACAATTTAAGGCAGTGTTTGAAATTATACATTCTTGCCCGGGACACGCGTTAAGAAATAATTAAGAAATATAACTAACTGATATAATGAAAATGAATTTTTTAAATTTTGAAATATTTACTGTTTTCATAGTTAAGAAGTATCGGATATTTACCATCATCATGAATTATTGAAATGCACGTTTAGCGGGTAATGTGCGAAGTATTTGGAGAGGATTCCCACCCGTTCAGAGGTATCCTCTCGTGTCGGCATGTGGCGTATATTGTCGCATATGTAGTACATGGGAGATGTATGCAGCGGAGGCAGGAATGAGCGGATACAGGGCGCAAATGATACTCACATTAAATTTCGCAGTAGTAACAATCCGCAGGAACATCACATGCGCATGCTACGGCGGCCGGCGACGGAATGATCCGGGATCAGGTGTCAATTGCGTGCGGCTAGACTCGCGACGGCTCTCGACCACCACACATTATGCTAATGTACGCCATCTCGTATGAAACCATAGTTTATACTGTATCATTACGGATTTATTATATTTCGACAATGTGAATGAAATATTATGACACAAAGCATTTGAATAATGAGTTCAGCGACCCTCGTAACAAAGAATCTACTTTCCATTGTGTAAGTACTGAGTATTCTTATAGCGCACCGCATCAGAGTGTAGGCGGTGTAATTTGAAGTCCACATAAAGGTCTGCGCTCTGGGATTAATATATCAACACCCTTTCAACATTTTTCACCACATGGACCCCTATAGGTAAGCACTTATATGAGAACAGCCCTCAATCAAATAAATTACCGGTGCCAAAGTACCTAAGAACCGTTTAAAAAAACTACATTAAAAATAAATGTGATATATCTAATATTTGACGAAATTAAAAATAAACTTAATTTTAATAAATATATTATTAAGTTCTGGAGGTCATAAACGATTTGAAGACATACGGAAAAATATGTGACTATTAGAGAGTGGTCGTCAAATCTTTTATTAATGCTTATTGCTTGCGTTTCATATGTAACTATAAAATTAGCAATGAAATGCATAGTATACGATAAATGAATAAACCAAGAAAGTTAGTTACAGCTTATATTAATATTCTAACTGCACTTACCTGCTGTGACCATGCAACCTGTACCTATCAATATTCAATTCAATTAAATTCCATGTTAATTTTTATTGAAATTTATAATAAATTAAATTTTAATAAATATTATAATTAAGTTCTGCAGGTTAAATATAATCAATGTGACAGTTGTTTTGGCTTGTTAGGCCATTATCAAAACAGTAGATATACCACGTAATTATTTATAAGATTTAAGTTACCCCTTCCCCTATGGATAATTTAATGTTTTCGGTGAAGCCTTACATTAAGATTCTTTTTTCCTAGACACTTATCACTACAGATTCCCCGGCTTATACAATTATAATTATCGAAATACCCCATTTTCTGTAATTATTGATTAACTGAATAACTTTGAAAGTGTCTCTATTTATTTGTTATTTTATTTACGCCATGAGATTATCACATTAAATAGGTATTATTTTAATTTATGACTTCGATTTTGGGTTTCTTAAGCATATCAAGAAGTGGAGAGAAGATAATTTTTTGTTGACTATTTAATAGCGTCATATTTGGATCATTTGTGCGTTTACTGATTTCAAGTTGTTCAATGAAATTCATTCCAAAACCCATGGTTTCTATATGTAAAGGTGTTGGTACGTTATTCATGAACTGCAAATTTTGAATCTAATTTTTATTTTTGTAACAGCGCATATGTTCCGTGAATCTAGTTAAAAAATTCCTTCCCGTTTGTCCAATATATGTGGCATTACAGTCTTTATGGTCACAGTATAATTTATATATGCCACTGTTTTCTAATTTAGGTATTTTACTTTTCGATTTTTTAAGATTTGTTCCTATAATATTATCAGTTGTAAAAGCTGTTTATAAGTAGCATTTTTTATTTTCATTAGCTGTTGTTATTAAAATTGGACCGAAAAATTCTAAGTATGAAAATTTATTAATATTATATTTTTGAATAGGATATATAAAATAAATATTATTTTTATATTGTTTGTTTCCAATAATTTTTTCGGTTATTTATCCCATAGCCGTTATTTGTTGCATTTTTTTTAATAATTTCTATTTCTATTAATTCTAATAGTCGATTACATGTGGTACATCCAATGTTGGATCATGACCTTACAAGCTGAAACAGCTATTACATTTAAAATAACACTTAAACTGCCGAACTTAATAATAATATTTATTAAAATTTAATTTATTTTATATTTCATTATAAATAAACATGGAATTGAATTGAATATTGATAGGTATTTATACAAAGCAGGTGAGTGCAGTTACAATATCAATATAAGCTGTACTAAAGTTCTTGGTTTATTTATTTATCCTATACTAATTATGCATTTCATTGCTAATTTTATTGTTACATAATATGAAACGCATGCAATAAGAATTAATAAAAGATTTGATGACTTTTTTCCTTATTGTCACATATTTTTTTCGGTGTGTCTTCAAATTGTTTATGATCAGTAAAATATAGGTACACATATAACGCAAGAATAATCCCTCATATAAACTACTGTTAGAAAAAGGTTAAATATTAATGGCTAATGAAGAAGAAATAAAAAAATAACAAAACTTTTAGTAATTTATCTTAATTAATTATAAATTTAATTAAGATGAACTAACCTCAATGTTTTTGCCATAAATACTTTTTTATTTATAAGTCCTCGTATTTACTGTTCTTTAATATCACGGTCTATTTCAGCTTTAGAAAATGTACATAAACAATTAATTAATTATGTAAAGAATTACTAATAACAGTGTTCGTTATTGTGACCTGAAATTGTTGAAAGAAGCGAAAACTGGTCAGGCTGGGAGGGGTCATTTTATTTAATTTACGAGCGGGTGTTCACATCTTAATAAGGCACTTTGTGTTAAAGTACCGTCCCCGTAATAGCGCCCTCCCCCGCGCCCCTGGAGTGGGCTATCATCCCTTTGACTAACGTCAAAAAGTACCCGTGGATAACCTTTAATTTTAGTCCGCGCAAGGGTGGAGCGTAAACGTTTACGAACGGCTAGAAACACGACTGGGACTCGAATATACAGAGCTTTACATAAATTTCAATATATGGACTTTTTATAATATAGGAATAACCATAGACGTACTATAAATATAGACTAGTTACAAACCAAAATATCTGCTACACAGAACGACAACAAGAATTACTGTGAACATAGACGCACAATGCGGGAGTTGGCCTAGGGGTGTCCAAAATGTATAAATGTCCGCGCGATATATATAAAAATATTAATACAATACACAATTTTATATTTATATCTCTTTTACACGTATGCTGCGCTATAAGAAAGAAAGAGAAAATACCATTGGAAGAGAAAATTAAAATAAACTAATAAATAGAAATAAAGTTTTTGCTAAGTTATAGCTGTTGCATGGACATGGTCAGTCATTATGCTTATTTTTCAATGTTTGTACTACATTCATAAGGTGGTGCTGCTATAAAAAGAGTGAGCACCGGCTCTCTCGCCCTCTCTTCATTTAGCCGGCGTTCAGACAGCATTGGGATTTGTTCAGGGTCAGTTGACACATATTTATCGGAGAATATATTGGAGAATCTCGTAACCATTGTGCCTTTTATTTGGGTTACAAGCTTCGATATATAAGAATGTTGAAAACTGTATTTATAATCAGAAAGGGGGAAGTAAGAGAGTATTAAATTTAGTAAATATAACTTAAACAATTGACGTCTACAAATACACAATACGACATATTTTTTGAGCATCCTTCGTATTCCAATGGGTATGAAATTGGCTTCTCTCACCTGGAATCTGGATTCGATTCTTAATGGTTTACTTACACTTTGAAGTGACATATTACAAAATTAAGAAACAAAATTAAATAAAAATGTTTTCACCACTTTAATAGATATTTCGAGAACACTGTTCTCATCTTCAGGATAACTAGTATACTAAAGTTAAATTAAGATTTTCATTATGAAAAGGTTAAAGAAAAAGTTGGAAGTAGGAAGTGGGGTTTTCATAATTAATTAGAGAATAAAATAGTCGTTAGAAGAATGGTGAAGTGGAAAAATATTTAATGGAGGATTATTTATTATATTTGATTTAATATTAATGCTTTTTCTTATTTCCAGAATTTCTTTATTATTTATCTGTGAAACATTATTACCTGAATGAAAAAATTTCAATCCTGTATTAAAATCAAATGTGTAGTCATATTGAAATAATAAATATCATAATAAATGATATGCAAATTCAGATTCGTTATTGATATTAAAGATTGTGAGAGGTTCTTTAGCACTTATTTCAAGTTTCTAATAGTTTAAAAAACTATTAGAAATTTTGAAAGGATTTTTTTTTTGTATTTACAAAAGAGTTAAAAAAATAGCGTAGATATTTCTCCTGTGGTCCTTTATTGTTCTGACAGATTAAATAATATTCCAAGGGCGCTAGACGGCGCCCTCCTACAACTGCATAAATTAATCGATCGCTATCCGCTAGATGATGGTATAATACTTATATATACACAAGTAAAACAGTATGTATACCACCCTTTATAAAAATCTACTTTAATTTAATATTATCTTTTCATTTAATATTATTTTTTCTCGCGAGTTTCTAGAACTCGTCTTATTCTAGCCGCTCGTTAAACGCTTGAAATATTTACCGGTGTGCTAGAGAGATAATGTAGCGGAGAGGGGAGTAAAATATAAAAACTGTAATTTGGAAAATAAATACGAATGGCGCAATCTATTTAGAGTATTCCTTTGAATATTTTATGTCCTAAATTGATGAAAAAGCGACTCGCTAATCGTTTATGAAATATTAAATTGTATCGTTTGATTTTATATAAGGCTATTACGAATCAATTCGAGACGTAATATAATATGTATGCCGGTACTTACCAGCTTTCGGAAGAGCTTTTGTAGAAAGTTTGGTAATTTGGCTTTCATTTAATATTATTTTTCATCATTGAGTGAGTCTTTTTTTAAAGTGATATGTTTTATATAAAAATTGAAGTCAATGAATAACTACTCTTATGTATTGGGTTGTTTCCAAAATATGTTCTGTTTAAATTATTTATCATTAATATTTTATATAAACAAATATTTAATAATTATGTATTCACCAGAATTAAGTACCAAATTCCAATTGATTATAGGTATACTTCTTTGAAAGAATTTTGGAGGTTTTATTAAGAAAGATTTTTTATATATTTTTGTATTTTTATTTTTTAACAAACAGACCGTCAAGAGGTCAATAATTACCCTAATATATGGTCCTAGAGTAACATCAAAGTACAAGAATATTTTGTGAACACTTGAATATGATATAGTTACATAAAGGTACAGATACACATGCCACTTAGTGGCATGCCACTTAGTGGCATGCTCATAAATCAACCGGCGGTTGTATGGCTAGTGGCATGCTCATTACTAGCAATGTGCGTACACACATGCCACTAATGAGCAAGGCCTAGAGAAGGTCGATACTGCGCATGCTCACGTGCCACTAAATAAGCATGTGTATCTGAGGCCTAATACAATTTTTGCGATTAATTGATAATTAAGAGTGATATGAATATGACATACCTACCTAGTTACACAATACACTTTTTACGGTTAGTTAATAATTAATTCTTTAAAATAAGTACCTAAATATTTATTTAAAAAATATATATATATATTGAATCGAATCCAAATTTTTAAGTAGTCTTTGCATTTAAAGCTCACATAGTGGTTCTGTATCAAGATTTATTTCAGTGAGTTGAATGCTGAACAAGTATTTACGATATTTTATACATTTAATGTTTTAAAGTAATAAAAGTTTTCGTAAATTCGACAAATTAAATCATTCTTGAGGTCTACTATTCACTCATTTATGTGCTGTCCTCTATAAAAGTTTGGCTAATTTACTCATCCAGTGTCTAAATATTAAATAAAAGCCAATATTTTCGCTGTAATGGTTTTAAAAATTTTACGAGCGTATAAAAAATATGTCCCGTTTCTTAGAGTATTGAAGTAACAATCACCATTATTCAGAATATTTTGAGTTTGTTCAAATCTTTCAGAACAGTGCTGGATTTATGTCACAGAGACATTATTAATCATTTGATTAATAATGTCTCTGTGACATAAATCCAGCACTGTTCTGAAAGATTTGAACAAACTCAAAATATTCTGAATTGTAAATACTGGTCAAAAAGGAATTTAACAAAAATTGGAAATATATTTCCTGGCGTATCCTAGTGTAATGCAAGTATTCGGATGAATTTCATTACACATAATAAAAGTATATTGGCTCCCAAAATTCCGTAAAATCAATTGTAGATTTTCTCATTAGCGACATCTGTGGGGATTTAGGGGAATGAAAATGGCTTTGTACAGGCCGCATGGAAAAGGCGCTTACAACTCATATATGAAAGCTTCACGCAATTTGAACATATATACAACTTCCAAAAAATGAATAAGCATGGTATATTCTATCATGGGTGGAAATGGTGAATGTTACAATTGTGTAAAGTGATCACTTAAGCCAACCAAAAGACAGGTCATAAGTCCTGTTACACCCAAATGACTTCTATACCTACTTTCCCATAATTAATACAGTTTCGTCTCTGTGAGATATCTATAATATACACTAATTAATCACCATTATCACTATCTTCTTATCCCGGGAATAGAGTCCACGAATGAAACATTTTCTATACATTTCAGATGTGAGATAATAATGTTAGTATTTTTATGACGATGTTAGCGCATGAAAACGCCGTTTAGTTTTGTTACATGCCGCTAGACGGCACTATTCGAGTAAAGCAAAATGGCGGAGTAGGTATCTGACGTTTGGGTGACGTAAAAATCTCAAACGATTGAGAGGAATTTTAAAGATTATCATTTTTTCGGGAAATGGTGCGGGGAATATTAGAAAAGTTGTTTTTATTGAACACTATTTTCCTCTTTCAAATGTGCTATTTTATAGATTTACTTATAAACAAAACGTAACTTAAAATAGGACTTATCTATAATATCGTTAAAAGGTAGATGCTTTAATTGTTTCATTTTTTTACATGTTCTCGATAGTCTTCTCTAATTATTTTTTTTATATATTGCATGTTCACCAAACTATTATCTTATATTTATTTTTATAAATATGATGCATTATATATTTAAAAATTATATGTTTTGTTTTATTATCCTTTTGCTTTATTCCTTGAAATAATTGCTTGATTTTTCATTACCGCCTTTATCGTATTAATTTACTAAAGCTGCGATATACGGATACTCAGGAACGTGGCATTGAGCTAGTTGAATGGCAATATCTTTCTTTAGATTTAAATATTTAACGTTGTTCTTTCTTCACATACAATTTTTTATTTTATGTAAAAAACATATGACTAATGTAATGTTCTTTCTCATATGTGTGGAAAAGAATCTTGATGCATTAATGCAGACATACAGACGTTAACAAAATAAAAAATAAATATATGGGAGATGAATAGCTAATTAAGTAATAAAGTGAAAAAGAAGGTAGCTATTTGCAAAGCGCACCTGGTTATTTATAATATTTAATTTGCTATTAACACTTTTTCTTACTTCTAAAATTTCTTATTTATCCAACTGTAATCCTGTATTATATGTTTATACCTGAAATTTGTAAACCTTTACTTTTATCAAAATAATGATTTGTTTGAAACAAAATCTAAATTTTATTTTTTATTTTGTTGATGTCAATACTTCGATTTTTAATTTTTAGTATTCGTTATATCCTGATGAAGGGACTATTGGCACCAAAAACATGTTGGTATTTCAATAAATTAGTAGTGTGTACAAAGTATATTCTCATTAATTGTGTCTTATTAATTGCATCACTCAATACAATTAAAAGTCTTTTATGCAATTTTAATATCAATCTGAAGTTCAGACAATGGTTAATCAAATGCAAAGTATGGTCGGTTCTACTCTACGGTATTGGACCATGAACCCTCAAGTTTGGCACTACAAACCAAATCCCCGCAGAATATTAAGGACATTCTGGACCGACATGGTAACTTACACTGAAGCCTTATATAGAGTCAATGCTTAAAGAGAATTGTTTACAAAAATCAAACTACAAAAGACAACGCATTCTGGTCACAATATGAGAGGGTAAAAATTAATAAACCCTTTTATAGTTGGTTGTAGAAGGGAAGATTGAAGGCCGCAGAAGAGTTGGAAGAAAATAGCTGTCCTGGCTCAGAAATATCCGAGAATGGACCGGGATGAGAAGAGTCGAGAAGCTGCTGAGAGCTACCCAAGATAGAGATTGTTTTTCTCGGCCGATCTTCTACGTCAGGGGACCCAACATGACACTTAAAGAAGAAGAATTAAATTTACAACATCACTATTTTTTTTATTTTATGTATTTATCTTCATCTTGTTACATGACATAGAGATGGAGCCGCTCATCTCACTAGGAAGAACCTGTGCCGAGATGAGCAGCTGAACAATATAGTGAGAACAAAAAATAATAAAGATATACAACAAAATAGTATAAATCTATAAGATTAATTAATTAATTAATTGAGTATATAAATATAAAATGTGGATAATAAGAACAGTATATATTGTATAATACAAGAGCAATAGTGAAAGTAAAGTAATATATTTAAAAAATCATATGCATGGATAGTAACAAAATGTATATATAATAGCACAGTTAAAATTATATTTAGGTATATACCTATATAAGATAATTAAATGAATGTTTGTGTATATTAAATAGTGATAAGAAATGAAGTTTAATGAGCACTAAATTATGACCTGTTTTCGGCAGTTGGGTATTTGTGCAAATGCAGGTGACAATAATGTCTTCTCGAATAGTGTTGTGTAAAAATAATTAATATAAATTAACTTTGTTTAAACCACTTATTTATTGAAAAAAATCAACATGTTTCAAAGCCAATGGCTTCTTCATCAGGAAAACAAAAATAATATTTAAAAATCGAAGTATAGATCAAAATATTAAAAAGTTATATATGGAAAATAATAATATAAAGTACCTAATTCATATGAAAATAAATTTAAAAGATAACTATTTGCAAAAAGGACCTGATTATTTATAATATTCAATTTACTATTTACACTCTTTCTTATTTCCAAAATTAAAATGATTAATTAGGTACTTTATATTATTATTTTCCATATATAACTTTTTAATATTTTGATCTATACTTCGATTTTTAAATATTATTTTTGTTTTCCTGATGAAGAAGCCATTGGCTTTGAAACATGTTGATTTTTTCCAATAAATAAGTGGTTTAAACAAAGTTAATTTATATTAATTATAATTATGTTACCACAAAATAAATTTGCTACATTTGAAGAAGAAGTTGTGTAAAAAGTTAAGAGTGGGGTGTCCACACTGACTATGACAGACTATGACTATGACTTTGAAATTATTTTTCATTTATTGAAGAAGTTACATTATATTAGGTGCATTATTGGTATATGCTCACTACACCCAGTGGAATTGAAATATTTAATGAAACACGTACGCAAATTGGATGCTCTACTTCGCTGATAAAAATCTCGGCTCTCGGTACACATGTGCAATTAGCGCTGTAACATTTTCCCCGCGAGTTCCCCCTCCCACCCTTCCCACCCGCCCCATCCCCCAGCGGCCAGATTTCCGGCCGCCCCTGCTGTACACATGTTTAAGGGTAATATTTCACTCCGTACATTTTCCAGCGGCGTGCGATTCTGCTTTTTATTTTATTTTGTGTTTAGGTTAGCGAGACGCGCTCGCCATCGGGAATTGGTCCACCATAGTCATTATCTCTGCAAACTTGTTGGTGAAGTTTGTTCTGACGTGGAATAAACAAATATTTATTTATCAATTAGTGTATATTATAGATATCTCACAGAGACGAAACTGTATTAATTATGGGAAAGTAGGTATAGAAGTCATTTGGGTGTAACAGGACTTATGACCTGTCTTTTTATGGTTGGCTTAAGTGATCACTTTACACAATTGTAACATTCGCCATTATACAGGAGACAGGGAAAGAGAGAGACAAGAGGAGGACAGGAGGACAGGAAACAGAGAGACAACTTCCAAAAAATGAATAAGCATGGTATATTCTATCATGGGTGGAAATGGCGAATGTTACAATTGTGTAAAGTGATCACTTAAGCCAACCATAAAAAGACAGGTCATAAGTCCTGTTACACCCAAATGACTTCTATACCTACTTTCCCATAATTAATACAGTTTCGTCTCTGTGAGATATCTATAATATACACTAATTGATTAATAATGTCTCTGTGACATAAATCCAGCACTGTTCTGAAAGATTTGAACAAACTCAAAATATTCTGAAATATTTATTTGTCTCGGCTTGCGATTTGGAGAGGAGACACCATCGCTGACGGAAGAGAAAATATATTTATATTTTTAAAAGATTAATTACTACAGCCAGTTCTCAAGTTAAAGATAAATATCGTATCTGATCAATGAAATATCCAATTATTTAACAAAAACAATAACTTTACCGATCTAGGTTATTTCTCTCCCTTACCTAGATTAACTACAAGGAGATTTCTTTAAAAAATCCGCTTCAAATTTCCGGAAGGTTTTGGTATTTTTATTAGACTTATAAAACTGAATGAATTTTTAATTTTCGATGCAAGTTCCTCTCATGAAAGTCCAACATTTAACAGAAGACTAGAATGACGTACTTTTATTATATATTTCGGCCGCCGGTTAAGGCTGTGAGAACAGCGCTATCTAGAGTAGCGTAGCGTCTTGTCGAAATTAGTGATGGACATTATGAAATAGAGAATTAAGCTTTATTTGCTTATAAGCCTCATTATTATATTATATCTCATTGTTATCAGAGTCATTTGGTAGCGTTATTACGGACATTGTTTCGTAGAAAAACATAATTTTGTTGTACCTCATTTTATACTTCTCATCATCATTTGTACCTTCTGGTAGTGTTAGTAACGGACATCGTTAAATAGATTACTATATATTTTGATTTTTGATAAATACCAATGACTATAAGATATAGTAATAGGTGCACTTTTCAGTTTTAATTTTCATGAAACTGAAATTAAAAAAAATTTTCGGATATCAAGGAAGCATAAAGTCAATGTTTTCATTTTATTTGATAAGAATTTTGAAATCATACTAATTTTGAAAAAGGAATGAGATCGGCTATTGGATATTGGATAGGAAGTCACGGACGGACATTCGAAATTATTAGTATCGGTAATGAGTCAAAAGAATTGAAAAAATGTTTTTTTTTAATGTCGCCTATCTTCTAAACTACTGATATCTGGACATTGATGTTATATAGAATATTTTCTACTCATAGTTTGTGCAGATATCTATCTACCAATAAAACACTGTGAACTAACTTTAATACATACTTTACATATGTAGAGTTCTTTTAATTTAAGAAAGACGAATTAGTGTGTGTAAGCCGTGCGTACGATGCACATTATTTCTTCGTGTTGGTTTTTATACTCGTAAACACCAACACAACTAAACAACGTGCCTCATACGCACGACATACACATACGAATTCAATTGTCTTTCTTAAATGGAAAGACCTATACTATATTGGAAAAGTAGTAGTTATTAGAAAAATGTTTAGTTTATTGTATAATCTATCAGTACAGTTGATTTTCATATAATAATTATACTAATATTAATTTTTGTCAACAACGCGATCCTGTAAGGCGGTTTATATTTTTAAATGGCAAGGCTTAATTTTGTGAAGAATATCGTTACTGCGGTGAAATAAATATCACTTAAGTTTCTAAACGTAAAATAAATATAGCATAAGTTTTATAAAAAATATCATTCCCTTTTCAAAATGAAAATGATTTCAAAATTGTTTATAAGTATAATGAAAACATTGACAATATTACGCTTTTTTAAATAAAATACTCTAAATTGAATTTTTTTAATATTTCAG
Source organism: Agrypnia vestita (assembly GCA_016648135.1). NCBI lineage: Eukaryota > Metazoa > Arthropoda > Insecta > Trichoptera > Phryganeidae > Agrypnia > Agrypnia vestita. The sequence continues at coordinate 25,520 of JADDOH010015724.1, read as the reverse complement.
TAATGGGTATTAATCATTAATCAAAATATATAATTCTCCACTTAAAAATGTCCGTTACCAACGCTACCAGAATGCTCAAATAATAATGTGATATAATATAACAATGAGGTATAAGAAGCAAATAGATCATAATTCTCTTTTCTTATAATATCCATTACTAACTTTATCAAGACGCTACTCTAGATAGCGCTGTTCTCCCGGCATTAACTGGCGGCCAATTTAAAATAAATAATATATAAGCAGGTATAATTCTAAATAAATGGTTTCAAAATCTTATAATATTAATTTTAATCAATAACATAAACTATTGTCGTCTGTATCGGACTCAGAATCCTCATATCAATTTATATTAAATTGATTTAAGTCTGTGGTCACAGTATCGTGATCTTGCAGTCACAGTAAATAAAAAATATTAATCAAAGAAACGACCGCTCTGCGTGACTACCAGTGTGATGCTGATGTGGACAATGGAATAGCTCCCACTATTGCAATTTTATTTATTTATTTATGGGAAACTAACAGTACATATAAAGAGATTATACATGATTATTGAACAGTATAGAGACCATCTTACAAGTTTCCACAGAATTAACATGTTGTGTTTTAACATAAAGCAACAATAACTTGAGTTATATAATAAAAAACAAAAAAAGTGAAATTTTTAAGTTATGGACAAACTATGGGATTCAAAGAATTAGAGGTAAAAGGAGAATAAGGAGTGGATAGGAAAGGACAAATCTACTTAGTAAAAAGGACAAGAGATAAGAATAAAAAGAAGTGCAAAAGATATATATATATAGCATAAAGATATCTGATCAATACATCTGCATGTATATATATATATATATATATATACACGAGGTCTGGGCAAAAGAAAAAATGTTAATTAAAGAAAGATACAAGATTAAAAATTACATATATAAATACATATATAAATTACATATAAAAATTACATATATAGCTTTATATAGAATATATATAAATAGCTTTCATAAAGTGAACGGACCCTACAACAGGTGAGCTTACACGACTCCACCAGACGGAACAAAATATAAAATTCTATAACTTTGTTAATTATTGGGATATCTTAATTTTACTTTTGTTGAATTTTACTAAAATTTTTATTCTCATCCATTAAAAAAAAAAAAACTTCCCCATTACGAACGTCCAGACACTTGTGGTAACGGCGTTGTACTTACTGCCTGAACAATATTAGCCGAAGTGTCCACTGAAATTTTTTATTTATTCATTTATTTATTTATCTTCATCTTGTTACATGACATAGGAGATGGAGCCGCTCATCTCACTAGAAAGAACCTGTGCCGAGATGAGCAGCTGAACAATATAGTGAGAACAAAAAATAATAAAGATATACAACAAAATACTATATAACTATAAGATTAATTAATTAATTAATTAATTGAGTATATAAATATAAAATGTGGATAATAAGAACAGTATATATTGTATAATACAAAAGCAATAAAGAAAGTAAAGTAAAGTAATATATATATATAAAATCATATGCATGGATAGTAACAAAATATATATATAATAGAACAGTTAAAAAGTATATTTAGGTATATACCTATATAAGAAAATTAAATGAGTGTTTGTGTATATTAAATAGTGATAGGAAATGAAGTTTAATGAGCAATAAATTATGACCTGTTTTCGGCAGTTGGGTATTTGTGCAAATGCATGTGACAATAACGTCTTCTCCAATAGTGTTGTGTAAAAAGTAAGAGTAGGGTGTCCACACTGAATATGACAGAATGGACACCAAAGACATTTGGATATCACTTCCATCAGTCTGCAAAACACCCTTAAAAGTGATGCTTATGTCTTTTTAGTTCGCAGTGCAGCCACTGTTCCTTGGTTTTCTACGATATATGATATTCTACGATATATGATATTCTATACGTGGAGCCAATTCAGATAGATAAACATAGGTGATTCAGGAGAGCGTGAAGGGATCTCAAGTTGCATGGCGTGGAGGCATCCCGTATCTTCCCGTGTGCATAACTTAAGAGTTTCAAATTTATCAAGAACTAGCTGGTCGTACCCGGCGTTGCACGGGTTAAGGATTCAGTAAAAAATAAGTTTGTGAGGGAAAACAAAGGGTCCGCTGATCTCTAAAAAACAATGTTTCCATCTAATGTTAACATAAGTTATTGTAACATAACTTTAATACTTAGATATATGGTATCGCAGACTTTTTTTCAGTCTTCTATAAAACTATAATTTCCGCAGCGTTCGCAATATAAAGTTTTTTTTTCGTAATTTATTCACACGTTGGGTTACATAATCGAAGTTTTCATACGGATCCCTAACATTTTTGAAAATATTCTATAGCCTATGTTCATCGGGGATAATGTAGGATTCTGAATGTGAAAGAATTTTTCAAATTGGTCCAGTAGTTTCGGAGCCTATTCAATTCAAACACACAATCAAATCTGTCCTCTTTATAATATTAGTATAGATAGTATAGATGTGCGAAGAATTGTTCGACGTATTAGTGAACTTCAAAAATATTCTCTAATGTAATCCACTACATATTTTGAAATGGTATTCGTTTTTTTTTAATAATTCGGAAGAATATCCATTCAAAAGAATATTGCATAATATTCCACTTTGAAAAATATAAAGGTATCATTACCAGCTGTGAAATCTATGTATGCTATGTCATAATAGACTATAGATGTCTCTAGTATGGTCCATCTGAATATATAAAAGAAACTGATTTAGAACATATGTACCTACAACATTTTAAAATTTAATAATGTGTGGATGTTTTTACGGTGGAATTGCTGAACGTTACATTGTGTAAAGTGATCACATAAGCCAGCTCATATAGGTCATAAGCCCCGGGCCACACTATATAGACTTCCATAATTTATCCTAATTAAAAAATACTTATTCCTTAATTGTTTTTATTGATTTCTATTTTATATTATTTACAATTCATTTTATTATTAAGGCATTATTTACTTATAATTTATCATAAAAAGTGTATTAAGTATTGTTTAAAAACTGATTATTTATTTTACTAAAGGAAACACATTATTTTCGGGAAGTTGCAATTTCAGAACAAAGTTTTGTGAATTATTATATATTATTTATTCATAACTTATTCTCAATTTATCGTAAAAGTGTGTTGTGTCATTATGTTATATTCAAAATATTCATTGTAATTATGTAATTTTCAAAAGTTCACAAAATATTATTACTTTGTATATTTCGGTCATGTCTTCTAATGTCACTTTAGGACCATCTTTTAGGGTCATTAATGACCTGTTGATGGTATGTTTGTTAAAAAATAAAAAATGAAACAGTTAATGCTTTTGCCCAATTTAAACACAATCAATGATCATCATGAATAATCTCTACAAATACACTAGAAGTCATGCAGGTCAAAACCTGAAACTGCAGCTACCACCTACGTCTTTAATTCCCCGCTGCAAAGGCTTCCTAGACTAGCAAACAGATACGAGCAACTTGACGTCTTTACCAACAACTTTATAATATTCAACATATTTTAAGATTAATAGCATTTTTGTCTAATTGGACTTAAATAATTTATTTGTATTTGTTTTGATTGTTGGTTGATAACTAACTGTTATGTAACATTTTTATTATATTATGACTTTCTAAGCTTGTGCTATTGCTTTTCACTCTATATTATTACCTTTTATTTTTTGAATTTTTATTATATTATGTTTTCCTTGTGCTTCTGCTTTGTTATATATTTGCTTTTTACTTTATATTATATTTATCTTTATATAGTTGTATTTGTATTTTAAGTCTTTGATTTCCAGTTTATGCCATTATTATTACATTTCTTTAAACTATCCATTATATAAATGTGCACTTTACCTTTTTGTTTGTAAAAGCCCTGTAGGGCGTTGATAAATAAATAAAATAAAAATTTAACTTTGCGACACGGCCGATGTTGCCGGGCAGAGATTTCTTCGGCATTTTGCACCTTAACGAGCCGATAAAGTTTTCCAATATTTTATTTTTATCCAATTAAGTATGTTCTGGAATCACCCCCGCCGGCAGAGGGCGACTCCTCAAAGACGGTTTGACGAGAAATGTAATCTGGCGCATTTTCCGATATTACGTAGTGAAGTTCTGCTCCGGGAGATAATCAGGTTTGCGAGAAGCGCTCTTCATGTCGTTAGCTCCGGGCTCCAGCGCGGGTCTCCATGGAAATGCGGCTGAAATTGCTCGCGGGAGACTCGTCAACAGATTCGGAAAATATTTTTCTCTTTAGCATGTGATATTTTTAATAACTACGCTGTTACGCGAAGCTACGTATCACGCGTTGTTTCATTTCTTCAGAATATTTTGAGTAAATCCAAATTTTCAAGAAGACAATACTGAAAGTAACCGTGGTAAACGATGTTCCCCTGTAGATAAAATCTATAAGTTTGCTCGTAAAAAAATTTGGACATACTCAAAATATTCTGTATATATATCAAGGTAAACACTGGTCTAAAAAGGAGTTAAAATTTTTAAATAATTTTAAGGCGAATTCTAGTGTAATTATAATAATTCGGAAGAATCATTCATATACAGGGTTATTTGGAAACCATTAATAACCTCGCAGGTTTATATTCCTGCCTTGATTATGAGTCGAAAATGTTTAAGCTATTATGACCTAATATCAATAGTTAAGGAGATATGCGACATCAAAGTTTGAATTTTTTTTCAATATTTCTGACTTATTTTTTGTAAAACGTTGGACTATCATTACAGTAACTCATATCCATTACGAAAAATTCATTTGTTTCAATACGAGTTAAATAAAATGATAAAAACCCTGAAAAATTCCAATTGGAATGTTTTCCAATTGGAATTCGAAGGTACTCTAGAACTGTAATGATAGTCCAACGTTTTAAAAAAGAGTAAGTCAGAAATATTGAAAAAAATGCAAACTTTGATGTCGCATATCTCCATAACTATTGATATCAGGTCATGAAAGCTTGAACATTTTCGACTTATAATCAAAGCAGGAATATAGTCCTGCGAGGTTAACATTTTCCAAATAAACCTGTATACATATAAAAGGATATTTCTTTAAAGACTCCAATCACGATATAGATATTTCATTATCAACAGTGACATCTGTATTGAATTATGGGAATGATAAATTTTTCGACTATAGGTGGCGGTAGTAAAAATACTACAAACAAGGTACGCAAGTGAAACATATATATATCTTCCAAAAATTTTATAGATGTGGTAGTCTATCATGGGTGGAATTGGTGAACTTTGCATTGTATAAAGTGATCTCTTAAGCCAGCCGTACTGTGCAAAAAACTTCCATAAATACTTTCCCATATAAAAAAATATAGCTTCGTCTCTATGAGACATCTATAATTTATCTTATTTAGTTTGTTGTTTCATCATCACAAGCAAATTCACCATAATTTCTCACATCTACTCTAGCATTTTCTATCACATTTTTGTATGGAAAGGCATCAAATTAAAATTGATTCCTAAGGTTTAATAATTGTATTTTTAACATTTTTTTTTAATTTTGGAAGGAAATATGTTTCCTTCCAAAACGACACGAACTAAATTTATTTATGTGAAAACCGTAATGTCATCTCTGTGTTTAAATTAAAAAATATATTTTACTGTCATAGAAATATTTGGCAGTTACTTCGTGGTGAAGCATTTTAATTTGAAATATGTTTTATTTTAACTTTATAATACACACACAATATGAGTTATTATTAATATGTATCGAGAGAAGCAGTCCCTCTCATTATCAGATATAGTTAATAGCTAACGGGAGTTTCGATGGGGAGGGGGTGTTTTTTTGGCCAGTAACGGGAAGAGGTCTAGAATTGGTGAAGTGGATTGAAACATGATATTATTCATAGATGTGTTTTCAGATAAAAGATTTTTATGGATTTCAGAGGTTTCCAAAGTGTTAATTATCCATCCTCTATGAGGAACCGAGTGGAGTAGCTTTAGTTGATTATCCCTCACCACACACAAGGATCATAATTCTTTTTGGTGAGGTATATGCCCACAAAATATTGATTTGTAAACATTGTCTTTGTATGATTGTAAAGAAATATTCTATATATATTATTTATTAAATAAATAAAAAAATTGTCGAAGAAATGATAAGAATTAATTCTGTGATTTGACAATTCGGAGAAATTGTATTTTTTAGGCAAAGGCGATGTTCTTTTATTCTTGTATCTAATTGAATCCTTACCTGAAATAAAATTAATTGCGTTTGTTTTCGTTTCAAATTCTCTGTGTCGACGACCTTTTTTGTAACGAAATTTGTGTAACGCTAGTCTTGCCTCCCTTGCTAGTGGTTGAGATGTTCCTATTAGAAATGATTGCATTCAAAGCACCATTCACCTTAGACCCTACAGTCACCCTCCTTTCAGCCGTACTTTTATTTAACTCTCTTTGTCTGTTGTTTATTGTGGTGGAATCTTGTAATTAATTTTTCACCAACTTCCCGACTAGCTAAAGCTCTGAAACTTTTAAGTGAAGTGGATGACTATGTATATACTATGGATATACATGATTTTTGACATAATTTTGATATTAATCAAGTAACTTACATTAAATTAATAATCACGTCACTTATAAGCAAGAGCCATAGAAACAGCCGAAGAGCTGGTCGTTCGAAATTGTGTGTTTAACTTTAAAACAACGTGTTTAATATTTCGTCATAATCGTAGAATAATGACGCATGTGATTTTTTTCAAGTTTGCAGGAGAGCAGTTTGAAGTTTTGTTTGCATAAAGACACTTTAAGTCATAGTTCGATAATTACAAAAGATTTTCCTTTGAAACTTGGGTTAGTTATTTAAAGTTGACATCTTTCAAACCTCAAATACAGTCAGCGCAGTACAACGACGTTTTAACACATGCTGCATTGTTCTACGATCGCAAATCAGAACCGTTGTTATACCAACGTATAACGACGGTTAAATTAATGAGAAAAAATACACTTTTTATATACCATAGATGGCTTCTTTTTTCACTTTTTAACGATCCAATATGGAATTTTTTGTACATCCGTTATTGTTCTACGATAATGACGATTTGGGTATTGCATGAGTGATGTTAAAAAATCGATTACGATTGTATGCAAAGGAAGCGCATAATAGCATGTCTTTACATTTTTAATTTATTTACTTGTTTTGTATTTTGCACCGAGTATTCTGTCAGCGTCTCGTAAAAATATATATAAAATACAGCCTTCGTTTCAGTGGCTATATAGTATATTTTACCTGACCGGGCAGCTTCCGTGTCCGGGCGGCTCACCTCCCGGGCCGCGTGACGTCAGCCAGCCACGCCCCTCGGCCCGGGGGGTTGTCATGGTGAGAAACAAACGAATATCGCTCCCTTTATGGCGGGAAACTATCCCAAAGTATTCCAATTCACTTGACACGTGCTGGATGGAAATTCTTCGCAGCATCTATTGCTTGTCACAGTGACTGACAATGGCGGAAGGGTGGATGACATCCATTGTGAAACATTACCCGCCGCTGGTATCACGTTTCTAAAATATTTAACATATTTAAAACAGACTTCCCGGAAATCAGAATATACTCAATTAATAAAATAAAAGCTTTAGCAAACAACTGGCTTACCTCCAAAGGTAGAACAGCAACTGAAAATTTACTTACTGTAATTGCGTAATAATGTCTTTAAATAAAAATATATACCTATATAAATTAATTAATTAATTAAGGAAAATAAAAAAATAATCTTAAACAAAACTTTAACCCTTTTTACATTAAACAATTATTCTACACATATTTACACTTGGACTTATGACTAACTCAACTTTCACTAACATTCCACTTGATACTCTATAGATACATAATAACTACCTTATGAAAATAAATACTACTGACGAACTCGAAAAAATATTATAATTGTGTGCTATAACGCCACTCTGGGACAGGCGTAGCCTAGTAGAGTGGCATAATCCACAAATTAAACAAAACAAAAAAATGTGTAAATTATCTTATGTTTTATCTTATGATTTATTGTTAAATTAGTATTAAGTATCTTATTTGTAAACAAGGATTTTTAAATAAATAAATAAATAAATAAATAATCTCACACTTCGTATATTTTATTTTATCGTTGAGAAAAAAATAATATTGGGGTATACAAACAAAGGCAGCACTATAAAAAAAATTAAAAAAATGTTTTGAATGCAGGCACCGACGATTAGTTACTAATTTAAAATGGACTTAGGTACTCTATTCTTGATTTTAGATATCTATCCCTCCCAAAATCATGTTACCTTTAAATTTATAAACTCAGTTTCCTATAAAATCTCGAATTCAGTACATTATGAATTAGTAATCCTCATGACTGCATAGATATTTGTTTGGTTATTGCTGCCTTTGCTTTTATATCCCACACATGTAATATAAAATACTATACACGGTATCTTATAGCTAGTAGCAAAAATTGAGGGAGTCACCTTCGTGCAATTTTAAACAGAAAATATTATTTACACTTTGGATGAAATGTCGACAGTTACGGAGATAAGCGACATCAAAGTTTGCATTTTTTTAATTAATATTGTAAAAACTTGTGATGTACAGCAACTTAAAGGGAATATTAAAAATTTATTCTTTCTGATAAAAGTCCAGTAAAATTATTTAATCTTTGCAGAATTTAAAAATATATATTTTTTGGAACATTTTAATCATTTCACACTCCCCTGAAGTTTTTGCTACTAGCTAAGAGACATCCTGTATATTACATATAATAATATACAAATAGGGTACATATTTACAATTTGAAAAACTCTACAACATGAATACACATGTCATGTCACACATATACCAGGAGAATTGACTCACACAACAAGAATATTCACATTGTATAGTCACAACAAATACTGACGCCTTTGACAAGAACTGTCTATGGACAACGACACTATACTTCCCTGGCACCTGACATCCTTAACACACTTATCAAAGAGGTTCCTCATATTAGGACTGGTGTCTTCTGAGTAAAAAAGCGAAGATTAAGAAAATGTGTGTTTTGTATCGCGATAATCGGTAGACAATTTCTTGAAAAATTAAATAACTTTATATGTATCTAAACAAAATGTAGGTGCATTTTTTTAAATTAAGATAAATGAGAAACGTGTATGGAAGTCTTTTACACGAAGGCCCAAGGCTTACAACCTGTATGAGCTGGCTTGAGTGATCACCCTACACAATGCGACGTTCTCCAATTCCATCGTAAGAACATCCGCACCTCATCATTTTTTTTGAAAGTTGTATGTGTGTTCCAAATTGAAACCTTCCATATATTTAATGGGACTATGCTAGAGGTATCTGTAGTATTTTTCATGAAATAGTTAGTATACGTAGTTTTCGCAGTATACTATAATACTACTCTAAATGCAAGGTGCTCTAAATGCAATTATAAACAAGGAAAGAATGGTTAAGGAAATATATGAGGCGAGTGTTGAAGGCAACAGGAATAGAGAGCGTCCGCGAGAGACATGGCACGATCAGATACTACAAGTATTTGAGGATGGCCCTGTTAAAAGCCTCAACAACCGTAGAACTTGTATGAAAAGACGTATGAATGTGGCCGAAGCAAAAGTGGTGTGCCAAGATATAAGAATATGGCGTTCTATTCTCTCCGCCTACCCCTGCGGGGAAAGGGCGTGATGGTTAGATATTTAGTTAGTAATAATACCTCTATATTTATTACCTTATTTTTATTATTATACACTCATAGTAATGATGGTTGCAAAGACAAATATCTAGTATGAAACCTATATAATGTACACTTCGGTACATGCGTACTTGCGTACGGATAGTGGAGTAGGAGTAATATCCTACAAATGCCGACGTCACTCACTCATTATACGTAGGGTGTAAAAGCAAAGGCAGCAATATCCAAAAAAAAATTAATGCAGTCATCGAGGATTACTAATTTATAATGCACTGAATTCGAGATTTTATAAAAAGCATAGGCTTAATATTTATAGAAAACATGATTTCGAAAGGGATAGATACATAAAACCAAGAATTCAGTGCATTTTAAATTAGTAATCTACGGTAACAGCATTCTAAACATTTTTTAAATTTTTTGGATATTGCTGTCTTTGCTTTTATACCCCTCATATAATACGTAATGATTTTGAGTTCTTGTAATATGCACAAATATCTCCATATTATAACCATACAGAATAAATGAGAGATTTTTAACCACTTATTTCAGACAAATTCTTAAATTTTTTGGACATCTTGCCAGAAGAGAAGATAGCCATTTTGTGTGGGCCATTGTTGTGGTGGGCCACATCGAAGATCTAAGGTCAACGAGGCTCGAAGATGAAGAAGAAGGCCCTACTTGGAACAGCCAAGTTGAAAAAGCTGCAGGAACTTGTCTGGTGACAGCGATAAGATTTGCAGGATGCCGGGAAAGATGGAGAAAATTGGTCCAGAGGTTCATGAAGATCACGATCTTCAGTAATGAGGGACTTGGGAGATCATACGATATCTTTATACTACATTATAGTAGACGCAATTATAAACTACGGCTTAAATAGTTACGGACTAATTTTTCAAACATGTTTAGATAAAGTGAAACAACTAAACTTAAGACTTATTAAAACTATCGTAAATAAAAAACAAAAGGATCAACCTGATGCCTTATATAAAAATACGCGAAGGACAGATTTACAGACGGGCAGACAAATAAAACGTAGATACACGAAAAAAAAAATTCTTAGGGAGATCGGACCAAACAGTGCATAATAATAAAAATATTTTACAATCTACCGGACAGAGTAAACAATTAAATTGGACTAAAATACAGAAATGTTACGATGAACTGTGAATTACGGTGATAAATTTAATTTACTGTTTTAGTAATATTATCGTGTTTTTTTAAAGATTATAAAGTCACGTTTTCTTAACATACTGTTTTGCATTCTTGCACATATGCAGTTTTGCAAGATGCACGTAAAAATACATACGTAAAGATATATACTCCTATTAATAAACAATTAAAAAAAGACTTGAAATACGAAAACCTATGTAAATATACGTTTTTGAGTTAAATATGTAAATAAATCAGATTCAACGGTTTTATCTGCAATAAAGATTTTTTTTTCCAAGAACTACAGGAAGTAAAATAATCTCAAATGCACGAATATCTCATCGTAAGCTGAAACTTCGTAGCGTCAAACTTATTTATAATCATAATAATATAAATCCGCGCTATTAATATCTAAAAACTGGATTTTTTTAATGTTGATGAGAAAGTTCTCGTTACTTCTCGATTGTACCAGGCATTTCTAGAGGTTTCCCAACGTTGCAGATCACCTAGATTGTTATGGGCCGTTCTCGATCCTTCGACAGTATTGTTCCATTGACATGTTACAAGGAATTTGGACAATGCGTAAATTATTTTTAGTATCTCGTTACAGTATGTATGTAAAAAATTAATTAATAAATAAATAAATAAAATGTTTTCTTAACATGTAATTCAGATTATGCCCCCTGTTTGATCTGTGTTAATAGGCCCAGAAGTCACTGAACTCACTTTTTTTATAGTGCACGCTCTACATAAATTCTTGTATCTATGACTTAATATTGTTAGACATTGTCGTATAACTTGCCTTGACTATTATATGACCTGTGGGGATCTTTGTGTGTACATGACCGAACAGATCCTTCAGATACGGAACAAAGTGAACCAGAAGAACCCAGTGAGACGTAGCATCCTTCTGATAAGGGAGGAACCAGCCCTCTTACCAGGATCCAGAGAAAAACCAGGTGAGAGCGTGCTTTCCTGTATCAAATCCCTTTCCCAATTACTTCCATCCATCCATTCCACAATCGACGTTCAAACACCCCCTATTCTAAGGACAATAATTTTGTTTTAATTGGTGATATTCTAGCACAAAATACAAGGATCGTACGTGAAAATTTTCTACGAGAAATGTTAAGGAATCTGCCAGACGCCAATAATTATTTTAATATTTTAACGCTTTGAGTGAAAAAATTAGTTACTCAAATCTCAACTCAAACAGACGTAATTATTTATAAAGGCGTAAAGTTTCTACGAGAAATGTCGAGATATCTGTCAAAAATCAATCATCTTCAAGACTTTGATTTGAAATTTTGATACTATTAATGATTAAATTAGAAGATGTGTCTTGTAGGTATTCGATTTTATATACATCACGACAAAATTGACGAAGTGTACCATATTATAGTTTAAATATCGTAATATAATCTGAAAAATAATATATATTTTTTTAATTATTTTATTTACGCTTTAACAGGCCAAGAGGCCAATTACAGAAGCGTAATGCATCACAAAACACCCAGACTTGAGTAAATCACATAGATTAATTGTGACCTCGTCGGAAATCGAACCCGGAACCAGAAGCCAGTGTAGCGATGCGCGATTTCGAGTTATCATAACTCCAATATCTCGATTATTGAAAACATTCTAATAACTCAAGATATATCATCAACGAATAACGAATAACTCGAGTAACGAATAACTAGCACTGAGTGCTAATTCAACAACTACTAATTACTAATTAGTAATTGTAGTTGTTGAATTTTTTTTATATACTTTTTAAATACTTTTAATTGTTTTATTTTATTTTATTTTATTAATATCCTATTCAGATCATTTTTTTTCCTTTGTCTATAATATAATTAATTAACACCATTATTAAATTGTAAACATTTAATTATTACTATTACTTAATTTTAATTGGCAATAAGATTTATTCACAAATGTTATATAAATAATAAATATTCTTGAACATTATACTACTGGAAGAGCACTGTCTGCTATAATACAGTAAATTACTAGTGTAGCAGGCAGGGCGTCAAATCAATTTAGTGTTTACTTGCTGCCAAGACACTCAACAACAATGAAAAAAGCTTCATTAAATTTTGTAAACACTGTAAACATTTGTAACATTGAACATTGAATAAACATTTGAATTTGAATTTGAATTTGAATTTGAATTGTGCGCTATATTCGATTATTGACTATTGATATTCGTTGGAAAACGGAAGATGATGTAGTCAAAACGAACCTTTTAAATCACACTCCCCTGTCAGATTTTATTTTTTGGAAGTTGATGAAGCAAAAGATTATGGAAGTATCTCGTAAACGCGCAACTCTATATATACCAATGTCTCGTGTATCAATTACTAATATCCAATCATGAGAATCGTTCGATTACTAATAATTCCATTATGGAAATGTCTCGTAAACGCGCCGTGTCACGCCTACTGGGCTACGAAGTCCTCCGATTTACTTATAATTTTTTTTACCGGAAATTCGGCAATGGAATTTGACCATAATTACCGGAAAATCGGTCTATCAAAAACCACGAATGCACACCCCGGTCATAATGCGCCATCTGTGGTGGCCGAATCAAAGTTCGCAGGTCACTAACCCCCTTCCCCGCCCGCTCCCGCCCGTCCTATGTTGTCAAGGCAATATTAGGTAATCGCATTAGCCGCCCCGCCGCGCCGGAAACAATCCTATAATTGGCCGCATCGCAATTAGCCACCGTTCGAATTTTAATCCCTTCATTTTGAATTTCCCGCCGCGCCTCCTGGCGGCCGGCCGATTCATTACGCGAGGCGTACCAAGTCGAGCACACAGGGAAACCGCGTTCGGAGTCATTAGCACCCGGTCCGTGTAGTGCAGCTCTAATTGTCAGTATTGATCGCATACGACATCGACAAATTGTACCATATTACTATTTTATTTACAAATGAGACACAAAACAGACAGCAGTAATAATGCCGCAAAGCACTTATCTTCAATCAAATAAATAATCAAATAAATAATTTAATTAATAAAAATAAAGTCAGTTTTCACCACTTTTGTATTGAAAAATATCAACATGTTTCAGAGCCCACGGCCCCTTCGTCAGGATACCATCATGTACCTACTAACAAATTAAATCCAAAAATCGAAGTAAAGACAATCAAAATACAGAAAAATTATATATGGAAAATGAATAATAATACCTAATAAGTACCTTATTAACATGATAATAAATTTAAAAGATAACTATTTGTAAAAAAAACCTGGTTATTTATGATATTAATTTACTATTAACACCTTTTCATGTTTCCAAAATTTCTAATTTATAAAATGGTGATTCTGTATAATTTTTTAACCCTTATTAATATACAAATAATGATCCATAGCCAAAAGATGGATGATTTATAATAATTATGGCACTTTAAACATCTTAAGTGTTCCTTAAAAATTTCTACATTTTTCCAATATAAAAATGATCACAATCATTACAGATCAATTTATAAACACCCGATTATAAATTATAAATACAAATGTCATTCAACCAGCTTTTTGTACTAAAAATAAATTTAAAAAATACATATTAAATAGTAAGGACAAGATAATTTTTTTAAAAATAAAAATATTGAATTTAATTTGTTAGTACATGGGTTCTGAAACATGTTGGTATTTTTCAATACAAAAGTAGTGAAAACTGAGTTTATTTTTATTATTTATACTAATAAATTTACCGAAAAATTATTTTGCTGTTTTTAAAGAAGAAGAAATAAATAGTTAATCAAAAACCAGAACAAAAACCAAAATAAGGAAATTAAATTAAACAAAGTGATACAAAGTGATAAAAAGTAAAGGTACAATTATATAAGAATAATTAATCTTACCTTTGTGCCCTGTTCAATTATTTGGCTATCATGTTGGCTATGAGAACTTTATTTAATGCGGCCCAGAACAGCTCTACAGTTGACTGGCCAAACCACTGTCTCAGGTTTTTCAGCCATTATGTTTTCCTTCTTCCAGTCTTCTTCCAGTCTTCCAATCTTTCCCTGCATTACGAGATGCAAGATCTCGTACTTCTCTGGATGTCTCATCACATGTCCGAGATATTATTGCCATTATCCAGCAGGAGATTTGGATCTGATTTGATTTTACTTTACACAATTATTAACTCGCATTTTGACACCGCCTCGCCGTTTCGTGCGCCTGTAAGACCTACTCGGATACTTACGTTATTTTATTGTAACAACACTAGAACTAACTTGCATTCTAACTCTCTTATACCTAGACTGCATAGGCTATGTAAAACTTATGCACTTATATGATATTTTAACTAGTTTTGCACATTATAAAGATGCGCTACTAAAAGCTCTACACCCTGCCGTCCTGAATTTAAAATGTATTCACAAACAAATTATTATAGGTACCTATTTGTTTAATCTTACATACTTCATACCTCCCTTTTCTAAATTATGTCAACCTTCAAAAAACTGTCTGCACCAGTGACTCCCAAAGTTGACAGGACCGGGACCAACCAAGAAAAATTAAATTTTCGGGACCAACCTCTTGCCTCACATTTTCTCAATTCATATTGTAACCATACGAAAGACCATTCAATTAAGAAAAAAAGAAAAACCTCCAAATATAATAGAAATTTTTAATTACGAAAAATTTTAATATTTGAATAATATTTTAATGGGAAGAATGAATTTATTGCTTTTTTCTGTCATAACAGCATTAGCGTTGACTTCAATTTTAGTCGCTTTTAATCGCAGTGAATTTGATACATCCAATTTCTTTCGGTATTTAATCGTAATAGAAACCATTCCTTAATAGAAAATTCCACTTCACATGAGTGAAGGGGAGGAGGACTTTCATCGCTTCGTCAAACAAGCAGGGATAAGTGTCAGCAACTGAAAGCCAGAGTTTTGCTAATTGCTTGCGATTAAAAGTATTTTTCAGCTATGTATCTTCTGATAAATCAATAAGCTCTTCACTTGTTTTGTTGAAATTTCAGTCGGTGTGTTGTCTTGAAATGTATTTTAAATTCAGTTTTTCCTGTTGAACTTTTTCATCTCTGTTAAATGAGTGAAAATTGCGGACACTACATTGATATCTGAATGCACTTCGTTATCTATAATAAACACGACACAACCCGGACGAGACGTGTTGCGCGGTGTTGTGACTGCGACCCACCTTATATCCGCTCGCGACCCACCAGTGGGTCGCAACTAGAGCCTCCAATCCGGATATTCGAACCTCGAATATATTCGCTTGTTTTTAAGTATTCGTTATTCGAATACTTTAAAAAGTATTCGAAAGTATTCGCTCATATTTATATTATAAGATTTTTAATATTTTTCAAACGAAACAAAGGTTTACGAACCCTGAAAGTCATTTCAATTATACCGCTAGGGGCTATATAATGAAGTCTGACGTCTTTTGCATTTTCATTTTTTTTTAAAGTCATGCTTATCTTTATAGTTTTATAACAATAAGCACTTACGTTTAACACACTTTGTTTTGTCGGCTTCTATTATTCTTTAGTTCGTATTAAGCTTTCATAAATATTTGAGCCAACAAACAAGAAGCTATATACAAAATAATTTTCAAAAAACTTGCACGTGCGGTGTGAGATATGAAGTAATATAAACATATCTAAAATCATTGTCAGTTATCGAAATATTTTTTTGTGTTTTTTTAAATTTGTATTTCTTAATTCAACATTATTTTTCAATAAATTTTTTTGTTATTTTTTTATAACATACTATAATTATTGTGTTTTTTTAAAATATGTAGAATGTATTTATCATCCGAAGTAAATTATTCCTTTTTTAAAATTTTTAAATATATTATCATTAACTATTCGATATTCAAATAGTTGGAATCACGAATATTTGGAGGCTCTAGTCGCGACCCATAGTTTGGGAAACACTGATCTACACTATATTATCAATTCCTACAGTAATTTTTTTCTAAGCTTTAATACTAATCTTTTAATTTCTTGTAAATACTATTGCAAAAGGCCCTTTTTGTACCGTATATTGAAATAAATAAATAACTAAATATTGAAGCTTTCGGATTTTTACTGTCTTAATTACTTTATTTTTTATTCGTCCGAACTACAACATTTCATTCAAAACTCTGTCCACCCAGCTTATTTTGAGTATTCTTCTGTAGATCTACATCTCGAATGCCTCGAGTCGCCTTATCAATTCTACTGAAAACACGTAGCATCTGACTATTCACATTCGAAATCCAAGGTAGAGATAATGACTGCAGAACATCTTTTTCATGCGGCTAAAGGTTGCATGAGCTTGCTCAAAGTGGCATTTGATTTAATTGTAATAAATATAAATAAAAAATACAATATGTAAACTAGATCAAACTATAAGGATAGGAATAGAAGTGAGAGGGAGTAAGGTGGCTGAAATTGAGGTTGATGGGAGGTGAAAATGTATCTTCTTTTTCTTTCTTCTTCTAGTTTGGTTATCGGACGTTAGCGATTATGTTGGCGATCATAATTTTGCTAGCAGCAGCTCCAAATCTTTGGACATGGGATTTTCCGAGCCATTAACTTATGAATGTACACTGAATGTATGTGAAAATGTATACTCGTATACATTTTTGCAATCAGTGTAATAATTTATTTACTTTTCTCTAATGATCATAAATTGTTCCTATTATCTTTTTGCAAGCACCTCATACGACGGGTGTGTATTATTCTGTATTTTTACTCCCTTTATATTAACTCGTGGCGTTTGCTTGCTTGCCGGCTGCCGTCAAAAAAACTTTGGATCGACTTTTGACCCTTATCCCGTGATCCAATCGAGCTGAAACTTGGCAAGTAGACTCGTGGCGACGACCAAGAAGATCTAACAAATTTTCGTTAAAAAAAATAATAATTATAGTATAATTTCGGATTTTTAGAAAATTTATTGTTTTTTTAAATTGGAATCATTAGAAAAGTTTAATTAGCAACGTCGCGGAATATTTTCTAAATTTGAATTACTCCGTCAGTATACATAATAGGTACTTCACTTCGAGTGTCGAAAATCTAAATTGATTGACAAATGTTTTTAGAATTTAATCTTCAAAACATGAAGTGTCTTATCAAAGCTCAAAACATCTGACATTTTAGAAATATATTAAATTACTGTAAGTTTAGTGTTATGTTATATGTTTTAATTCATCTTAAATTGTTGTTATATTTTACAAAAAAAGGGAGTGTAATAAAAACTTGATTTTTATGGGTTACTTTCTTAATTTCTTTTTCATATTTTTAATAAGCAACGCGAAACACCAGTAGAATGCGAACGCTGATTGCTGTGCCGGCACATGGAGTTGCAATCGGAACAAAAATTAAAATGGAAAAAAAAAGAATGCTTTTTAAATTAATGCTCATTTGGATTTTTTTGAGAACAAGATTTTTCATTGTGGCTGACATAATTGTTCATAATCTTTAGAATCTTTTGGATGGTAAAAAGTTATTGATTTATTTACATTCTCTGTAGTATGTGTGTACATTATTATGGTGGTTTCCACATAATAAAACGTTACGTGATGTATCTCAGATATTTAGTTGAGATAAATCTCATTAAGGTGTGCACGACTTTGAGGAAGATGAGACGGTAATATTGTGAAAACTGTAACTCATGACTGGAGGATAGATAGCAGTGGGGACAACAACTATGTTCATGACAGGGCAAAGTTCTTATTGATTATATCTATGTGATGATGATTATGATATACACATGTTTAGATTTCGATTTGGAGATCTCAGTTTTCAAATTGAGATCGGTATTTATTCTCTGTCCTATTATGTTTCAAACTATTATTCGTATTCTCTATCGTTTCACTCCCTTAAAATAGTGGCATGGATTTGTTGTATTTACGAATTTTATATTTTTCATTTCATACTCTGGTGGTATTAATTGTTTTATGATACATAAATTATTTTGTTATCTTTATAGGCATATATAATAATACTCATATTTTGATTATTTATTATGTTCTACAGGTATGAATCAATTGTACATAGCATTAAAATTTTAATAGAGATATAATTCAATGCTGTAATACTCATTCAACAAGACCTCAGATCAATTTGATATCCTTCCATAATCTACAATATCTACATACACTCTTCGAGAATGGGTTAACATTATATATATACATTCTTATTATTTTTCATAAATTCTACATTAGTACCTACCCATAAGTACCTACTTATAACAATAAAAAAAGTATATTTAACGATGAATATCTGAATAAAACTAACAATGAGTAACCTTTTGGTCTAGTGGTAAAGACTCTTGTCTAGTGACTAGCAAGTTGATCTTATTTTTCATAGCGCGGGGGTATAGTTTAGTTTGAAAATGTAGTAAGTGTATTATCATTATTATTATTATCACAGGATATAAAATTGTACAGAGATGAGCTAAACTCCTTCTTTAGGCGACTGCGGATATCGCGTATATTTAAGACACATTGATAATGCAGTCAAAGTATTTATTATTGCATAATTAAATCCCCTAGTAAACGAATTTTTCTTTACAATATAGTTTTTTATAAATTTCGTTCCAAACCGAGTCCTCTTAAGTGAAAACTTTTTTTTTTTTGTAATAAAGCGCCATTTATTTTCTAAAATATAACATTTGAGTATTTAATTGAACATTTTCATAATTTTTTCAAAATTTACAAGTTTATTGTAATGTTTTTGAGCAAGTCAAACATAATGGTGAATCAAACCGTGCATCGATAAATTTTTGTTAGTTCATGTCTATACATTTTGGTTTTCATTCTACTATATATAATAAGCATCTCTATTTTAATATTTTATTGGTTCGGTCATGTGGAACGTATGAACGAGGAAAGGATGGTTAAGAAAATATATGAGGCGAGTGTTGAAGGCAACAGAAATAGAGGGCATCCGCGAAAGACCTGGCACGATCAGATACTACTAGTATTTGAGGATGGCCCTGTTAAAAGCCGCAACAACCGTAGGACTTGTATGAGAAGATGTATGGATGTGGCCGAAGCAAAAGTGGTGTGCCAGGATAGAAGAGGGTGGCGTTACTCCACTCTGCCTATCCCTCCGGAGAAACGGCGTGATGGTTACTTAGTTAGTTAGTTAGTTATTTTAATAAAAAAACCACGAAAATTTATGGACCAACATTAGAATTTTAATAATGTACATAATGCTATTTATTATTAAAAATAAAGCAGCGCTGTTATCGTGTTAACTTAGTTATGTACTGAATTTTGAAAATTGAGTTCATTAAGTAAATTTTAATATTTTTGTGAGATTTCCTTTTCAATTGTCCTTATTCGTGTTGTCCTAATACAAATATGATTGATTAACAAATAATTTCCCATCATTTAATTAATAATATCGACTCAAACGGTACCGTAATCACATCGCCAGCTCCTCTGGCTGCTACAATTAATATTCAATTCCACAAAAAATATGATAATGATTTAAAAATAAATAAAAACGGACTTTACAAACCTGAAATGTCGTGAAAGGCTTAAAAATAGGATCAATTTACGCACGCCGAATCTAGTTTGGACATAGTGTCCTGTACATAGTTGAACAATTAAAACTAGTTAAAATATTCTGGCAACTCCGGCCGCGGCCGACAAAAGCCGTCTCTTCTCCTAGTAGTCAATTATGCAGAGGTCCCAGAGGGGGCGCTAGTTCGGTGCGCACAATAGAAACGCCGAATGTTCCAAAACTAGGCACCGTAGTCTCTTTATTGTTAAAAAAGAACAGATCAGAGTCAGCCATTTGTTTCTAGGGTGGATTTCACTAGGGGTCGCGCGATACTTTCAGGGCGGCTCCAGCGCTTCCCAACTTATTGGGAGCTACACTGCTCTAAAATTAATTTCGATTTATTACAGTTGACGACGATGAGAAGGATGAAAGGAAGACTGTGCGTGAAAATATTTTTAATGTCTAATTTATTGTACTCTATTGTAATAATGCAATCATTTTCCAACATGGCGAAATTTCAAAATAGATTTGTATAAAAATAAAACACTTGTATAAGACAACTTTTGAGTTTATGTATACATAACTAGTTTCGAGAGCTACAGATACTCTCATCTACAGGTGAGAACATAAGCTTTTTGTTTTAAAAACTCTAAACAAAAATTTAAACTTGTTATATTATTAATTATGTTTTTTATTTCCTTTTTATTTTTAATTACTTAACAAATATGCAGTTGTTTTTTTTTTAAATAAACTTGATCTAGATCTTTTTTTATTTTTTCTTTCTAATTTTTGCTTTATTGTTTTCTGGTTTTTGTATGTTTTTAATTACTGAAATATTAAAGATAAACTATTTTCCTATGTAGTAGTTAAATTAAATTTAAAAAAAATTGATTATATTATTTGTATAAATATACATACATTATTTGATAAATTACACCTACATGTTAAACACTTTTGTTATAACACCCTGACGATGGAAAGATCATAACTGATTTCCGCTGTTTCCATGTTGTAACACCCATTTTATTTTTAAAAACCATTTATTTTATTTACCTACTGTTTTCTTAGCTAAGACAGCGTCAGCATAGATTGTTTCACATTCCAATATACAGGACCAGCCGGCCAATGGTAATGCCTGTTGGAAGAGCTACTGCTATGCTTGTGATGAATCACCTGTTTCTATAGATTTTTTTTTTATTTTATTTTATTATTTTATTTTGAACTCTAAGATGATTTAAATGCTACGCGGGGAAAAATTGAGCTAAACTGGCCGTAGTATTGGAGCTACAAAAATTTGGGAATGATGAAACGCTAGTATTGGGAGGGAGTTAGTAGCGATTGATCGGATATAGGTTACGGGCAGTTACTATTCAATTTTTATAAATCATATTGATCTTGTGGTAAAGCCGTGTTTGGTACAAATGGTTGACGATCGATGCGGTCCGAGCGGTCCACATGTGCTTCCCATTAAAAAATGCTGAACACGGCTTTCGTAGATTTGGGTCGCGATAATTGCAGTTTGAGCCGTTAAAAAACCGATTAACGTCTACTCTGAGGTGACGATGATATTGACAGTTCCACGAGGTTTCAGAATTATGGCCTTTTTTGCTGTGGTTTTGAAACCGCTTAAATGTCATTAATCGCGACCTTAAGTGGATTGCCGCGCAAGAGAGATAGCAGAATATGAGCAAAGGCAAGGAAGGCAGGTCCTAATCGGGGGATCGCGAGAGGAAAACGCCCCATAAAATTTTTTTTATAGGAATTGGCCGTGGAGCACGGATTAAACGTATACGTTGTACCAGAGGGGTGACCTTAACTGAGCGGATAATGATTTATTTTCGTTTCGCGGGAGTCGGATAACGTAGGCAGATAGGAAATTTAACTATAATTCCATTATATTTATCTGTAGACTGACGCTCTATCGAGGAGCGAATAATGATTCATTTTCGTTTCGCGGGAGTCGAATAACGTAGGCGGGTAGAAAAGTTAACTATAATTCTATTATATTTATCTGTAGACTAACGCTCTTCAGGCTTTTACAACAGATAGGTAATTGTGCAATGACGGTATATACAGTTAGGAAAGAGATAACGATAACGTGTAAGCATATTAATGGCACGACAAGAAAATAATATACTCGAATATAGATACAATATATTAACTATGTAATCACTACAAACCTGCCCTACGTTAGCGTAGTTTCAACAGGACGGGTAACGTGTATACGATTGGCTATTCTAGCTCAGATTTCGCCGGGTTTGGTAGTAATAACCACAAAACATAATTGGAACAAGTGTATCTAGATAAGAATATTGTAAATAAAATAATATGAATTTGCGGCCCATATACACATGAAATAAAAGGATAAAGCGTATGGGGATCTTATAGATGGATGGATAAATGAAACAAATATATATAGGAGTAAATGCAAGTAAAAAGCAAGCATATAAGTACCAAAAACATAGGAGAACATAGTGTGATAGAAATTCGAAGACGGGAGGAACAATAATGTGAAGTGGAACGGATATAGCAAGAGCATGTAATAATGATAAACGTACAAATACAGACAACTACTTGAGACCGATTCGACAGATACTAGCAATCTTTCAACACACCTCTAAGAACATGGTGAGCGGTATATAGGTATCAGCGGAGGCGTCCAGTGCCTTGGCAATGAATGAGCACTGAATTAATCCGACGCCTTGCCTGCGGCACTGGAGGTTTATTTACTTATTTGTTTTATTTGTTTTCATTTATTGGGTTTCTTACAGCCATATAATTAATCAATCTTTGAAGAAAAGACAATAATTGATGCACAGAGTTTTGGGCCAATTACGCGAAAACACATACATACAATCGATAAAAGAATAATAAAAACATGTCCAATAGTGGGTTGTGTGAGTGTGTATCTGTGTGTTTATTTATTTGTTTATTTATTTTGTTTTGGGAAAAAAATTAAAAGCAAAACGATCCTAAAAAATCTTCCACTGAATTTAAAAATTTAATTTAACTTACATTAATAGTTTATTGTGTTATAGCGAATAGTACTCTTCCAGTATTATATTGTTCGAGAATATTCACTGTCTATGTAACATAGTTACTTTGTGGATCAATCTTACTGCCAATAAAAATAATAATAAATGGTTACAAATTATGTTTAAATTCCGCAACGGAGGGAGCTAATACGTCCCTGTGCGCGGAGAGTCGCGGCCAAAAGACAGGATTCATTGGGGACCCACGAGAAAAGATCGCCCAAAATTAATTTAAAATTAGGTATAGTGCCTTTGGATGATTGTTATATCTAGGTATGCAGTGTGCACGTGGTGAATATATGGAAATTGATCCCATGATATAGCGGCCAAGAAACGTTAAATTTCCGATAAAGACGAGTGGAAATACGGGGGAACGGGGCATAATAATGGTAGATAATGAAGAAACATCAACTATGATTAGGGGAGTACCCGATAGATTGTAGTTACGGTTGATCAAACGACAATATGGACTGAACTTAGAAATTAAATATTAAAAATTAATTATCGCGCTTGTGAAGCGAGTTCAATTCGTCCGAAGCCACTGAGTCCGTCCCAAATAGGCACGGGGATGGAGACAGAGATGGCAACAGGAGGTGGGATCAACTGACATATCCGAGTGGAGATATGGTTTTTTTTTGCCAAATTGAATCTTAGGAACAAAGAATTTGGTTTCAAGGAAAGTAGGATATTGAAAATCCTGGAAACACACGACTTAGGACCTTTGGCTGCTAGGGGGGGTTTAAAATGTCAAGACACAGCAGAAATCAGGCAGTTGGTGACGGTCTACGAGAGCGCAAAATCTGCGTCGGTTGTTTTTTTGAGTGATAATTACCGTGAGTGATAATTACCGTCGACTTAGAGTGTCTCAGTGGGTGAAAATTATAGTTTAACTTCAAGTGAAAGTGATATACGGGTAAATATACTCTTCGACATTGCTCACGTTAAAAGAAAAGGGGGGTACGGGTTTGATTTTATTTTATAAAGGGTAATTAATTTGGCATATTAGAACTTCGGAAATTACTGCGCTTTATTAAGTTGATTAGTCCGGCATATATAGAACTGATATTTGCAGATCTCCGGAAACTAGCTGTGCGTTATAAAGATACCTATTTTATGCTAAACACGCGGGAAATTGTTAATAAATCTTGTAAAAATACCTATCTTATGCTAAATACGCGAGGTCCTGTTAAAAGAGTTTTAACTCAGAGTGCGGGTTTGATTTTATTTTATAAAGGTAATTAATCTGGCATGTCGGAACTTCGGAAATCACTATGTTCTATAAAGTTAATTATTTTTGTCGTCTTACTAGGTTCACAGAATAATATTCGCAGAATTTCAGGAAAAGGTAGAGTTCAAATTTAGTTAAATTTTCGTTTTACTAAGTATAGTATTGGCGGATCTCTGGAAACTAGCTGTGCGTTATAAAGATACCTATTTTATGCTAAACACGCGGGAAGTTGTTAAAAGATAAGGGAGTTGTTACTAACAGATTCGATTTTAAATAAGTCTTATAAAATACCTATCTTTGCTAAATACGCGAGGTCTCATTTTAATTTTTACATTTGTAAGGCATATAATATTTCGTTATATGAAATTTTTCGATTAGACCGGGTTTATTTTAGTTATCGAAAGAATATTTAGTTTATTTTAATATTTTTTTTTTGTTTATGTTTTATAGTAAGAGTCCGTTAAAATTATAGCGAATAAATTCCGGGATTAAAAATAGGTCTAGTGAAAAATATATAGCTGATCTCGCGGGGTATCAGGTTCAGCCCATAATAATCTAGATTTCCATTTCGTTTAAAATTATATAGAGTAATTCCGTGAGAATCGGGGCTTATTTACAATTTTACAGAGGTATGAAATTTCATTATTCTAAAAAAAAATTATATAAAATAATCTCGTGGGGGTCGGGGTTTATTTACGGTTTTACAGAAGTACAAGTTTCACTATTTTATAAAGTATATAAAATTGCTTCCGTTCGGCCCGGGTTATCTTATATTATATAGGAAAACATAGGTCTCGCGCTATTAAAACATATAAAAACGTTTCATGTGGCCGGGATTATTACGCGCGTTGGGGAAAGTCTATAAGGTAAAAATATGTTTAATTTGATTCTGGTTATTTTATATTTTATGAAAGATATCTGCCTCGCGGACT
>JADDOH010015722.1:0-36329 GCA_016648135.1 Agrypnia vestita | reverse complement strand
AGTTAACTATAATTCTATTATATTTATCTGTAGACTAACGCTCTTCAGGCTTTTACAACAGATAGGTAATTGCGCAATGACGGTATATATAGTCAGAAAAGGGATAACGATAACGTGAAAGCATATTAATGGCACAACAAGAAAAGAAAATACTCAAATATAGATACAATATATTAACTATGTAATCACTACAAACCTGTCCGACATTAGCGTAGTCTCATCGGAACGGATAACGTGTATGCGATTGGCTATTCTAGCTCAGATTTCGCCGGGTTTGGTAGTGATAACCCACAAAACATAATTGAACAAGTATATCCAGATAAGAATATTGTAAATAAAATAATATGAATTTGCGGCCCATATACACATGAAATAAAAGGATAAAGCGTATGGGGATCTTATAGATGGATGGATAAATGAAACAAATATATATATAGGAGTAAATGCAAGTAAAAAGCAAGCATATAAGTACCAAAAAACATAGGAGAACATAGTGTGATAGAAATTCGAAGACGGGAGGAACAATAATGTGAAGTGGAACGGATATAGCAAGAGCATGTAATAATGATAAACGTACAAATACAGACAACTACTTGAGACCGATTCGACAGATACTAGCAATCTTTCAAAACACCTCTAAGAACATGGTGAGCGGTATATAGTTATCAGCGGAGGCGTCCAGTGCCTTGGCAATAAATGAGCACTGAATTAATCCGACGCCTTGCCTGCGGCACTGGAGGTTTATTTACTTATTTGTTTTATTTATTTTCATTTATTGGGTTTCTTACAGCCATATAATTAATCAATCTTTGAAGAGAAGACAATAATTGATGCACAGAGTTTTGGGCCAATTACGCGAAAACACATACATACAATCGATAAAAGAATAAGAAAAACATGTCCAATAGTGGGGTTGTGTGAGTGTGTATTTGTGTGTTTATTTATTTATTTATTTATTTTGTTTTGGGAAAAAAATTAAAAGCAAAACGATCTTAAAAATCTTCCACTGAATTTAAAAATTTAATTTAACTTACATTAATAGTTTATTGTGTTATAGCGAATAGTACTCTTCCAGTATTATAGTGTTCGAGAATATTCACTGTCTATGTAACATAGTTATTTTGTGGATCAATCTTACTGCCAATAAAAATAATAATAAATGGTTACAATTTATGTTTAAATTCCGCAACGGAGGGACCTAATACGTCCCTGTGCGCGGGGTGCCGCGGGCATAAGACAGGATTCATTGGGTGATCCACGAGAAAAGATCGCCCAAAATTAATTTAAAATTAGGTATAGTACCTTTGGATGATTGTTATATCTAGGTATGCAGTGTGCACGTGGTGAATATATGGAAATTGATCCCATGATATAGCGGCCAAGAAACGTTAAATTTCCGATAAAGACGAGTGAAAATACGAAGGAACGGGACATGATAATGGTAGATAGTGAAGAAACATCAACTATGATTAGGGGAGTACCCGATAGATTGTGGTTACGGTTGATCAAACGACAATATGGACTGAACTTAGAAATTAAATATTAAAAATGAATTATCGCGCTTGCGAAGCGAAAATATACCGTCCGAAGCCACCAAGTCCGCCCCAAAACATAGGTAGAGACAACAACAGAAAAGGTGGAGTCAATGACGGCTGTAAGTGGTGTCAGGGTTGTGGACTGCAAAAATAGACCTTAGTAGGCGGCATTCTGATATCAGGGGTGGCATAGATTAGTGAAGCCAAAGAGGCTGGATATGGGCCCTTTTCCCGCTAGGGGGGTTTTAAAATGTCAAGACACAGCAGAATTGAGACAGTCGGTGTGGACATCTACGAGGGTGCAAAATCCGCGTCGGTTGTGTTTTTTGAGTGATAGAACCGTGAGTGATTGTTACCGTCGAGTTAGAGTGTCCCAGTGGTTGAAAATTATAGTTTAACTTCAAGTGAAAGTGGTGTACGGGTAAATATACTCTTCGACATTGTTGATTGCTCACGTTAAAAGAAAAGGGGGGTACGGGTTTGATTTTATTTTATAAAGGGTAATTAACTTGGCATATTAGAACTTCGGAAATTACTGCGCTTTATTAAGTTGATTAGTCCGGCATATATAGAACTGTTATTTGCAGATCTCCGGAAACTAGCTGTGCGTTATAAAGATACCTATTTTATGCTAAACACGCGGGAAATTGTTAAAAAGTCTTATAAAAATACCTATCTTATGCTAAATACGCGAGGTCCTGTTAGAAGGGTTTTAACTCAGAGTACGGGTTTGATTTTATTTTATAAAGGTAATTAATTTGGCATATCAGAACTTCGGAAATCACTACGTTCTATAAAGTTAATTATTTTTATCGTCTTACTAGGTTCACAGAATAATACTCGCAGAATTTCAGGAACCGCTAGGGTTCAAATTTAGTTAATTTTCGTCTTACTAAGTATACAGGAATAGTATTGGCGGATCTCCGGAAACTAGCTGTGCGTTATAAAGATACCTATTTTATGCTAAACACGCGGGAAATTGTTAATAAGTCTTATAAAAATACCTATCTTATGCTAAATACGCGAGGTCCTGTTAAAAAGGTTTTAACTCAGAGTACGGGTTTGATTTTATTTTATAAAGGTAATTAATCTGGCATATCCGAACTTCGGAAATCACTATGTTCTTTAAAGTTAATTATTTTTGTCGTCTTACTAGGTTCACAGAATAATATTCGCAGAATTTCAGGAAACGGTAGAGTTCAAATTTAGTTAAATTTTCGTTTTACTAAGTATAGTATTGGCGGATCTCTGGAAACTAGCTGTGCGTTATAAAGATACCTATTTTATGCTAAACACGCGGGAAGTTGTTAAAAGATAAAGGAGTTGTTACTAACAGATTCGAATTTAAAGCAACCACATTTTCCGCGTACACATACATTTACACATACCTTCTACAAACCCCTTATCCATTAGAACCCAACGTACCACTAGAATGAGACATAGGGCCAGATACAGGTGACGGAACTTAGGCCGGCTAGTAAATAAACGTAACAATGTAATTGATATAAAGATAATGCAGAGTAAATATAAAAGATCGTAAGGAATAAGCACAGCGAGATAACGGCGGAAGATAAAATTATTAATCAGCGAGGGCGTCGAAGACGGAATCATCCATAGGAGCGGCTACGAAGGACTCGAGGGCTTTCAGGGGATCTATGTACTCTATATGTGCATGCGCATGTGATAACGGCACGTTACTAACCTTTCCAGTGGATGGCGGTCGATCCCATACAGGTAGGACAATGGGGGATCGAGCGGAGAGGGCGTGGGAGCAGAGGATCGCGCACTCTGGAAGCGCAGCTACACCAGATGCAGTGGTTTCAGTCCGTAGGAATGATAGGTAAATAATATAGGGCCACGGAACATAGTATGTTTAGCAATTGCACCGTAGGGCTTAATTGACGTGCTAGGTAGTTTTGTTTGCGTTTTCCATGAACATTCACGAACTTCATACCCCAGTATTTAATTTAAGTTTAGCTTGCGTTAGGGTTACCACAAAACCAATTCATCCCCTATAGTTCGAAACAAAAAATTACACAACGTGAACTGGGGAGGTCTTGAATAAAGCGAGGGTGTTTGGAAATACTACGTTAAAAACCGTAGAGCCTTCACCCGACGTAGATAGATAGCTTGTTTGCCTCTAACAAGGCGTAAACTCAGTTAGGAGTAGGATCGAGCTGAAAGGCGAAGAAGAGGATCCATCACAAGGGTTATTTGATACCACATCTGTTAACATATTTAGGAAATTTTCTATGAGGTATTGATAATGCGTCCCACCAGGGATATATACGCAACATATATGAACAGGATGGCGTGAGCCATTAGAACGAATTGTGACCCAGATGTCTTCAGCGGAGGATTGCCATTCCGGCCGAGCAATGCTGATCAGTTCATGTTTAACAGCTAAAACTACACCACCGCCAAGGCGTTGACCGGTTGAGGCATAGAGGTAAAGTCGCTACCACAAATACGTGAACTTTTAAACCTTTCTAAGTGTTATTCCTGCTGATGACCTAAGCATTCGCATTTCTGCTGTTTCGAGTTGTTTAAAGTAGAAGTTATAAATAGTGCAGCATTTGGAGCCATATATTATCTTGGGTCTAATAATAGCACAGTATTACGTCTTCATACAAACAGCCGAAACGACGCTCTTCAAAATCTCGGTATACTTCGGTCTTCGCAGTCGCCGCAGGGCTGCAGTAACGTATGGATGCAAGCAGTGCGAGACGCTCCCGCGCATACATTTACGTCAATTTATGGCTCCCCAAACCCTAAAGAGTCAGTCAATGAACAGCCCTGGTGCGTGTTTAACTACCAAGCGACCTTAGGTATTTATTTCAAGGACACTACCGAGACAACATACTGTATACTTTACTATACTGTGGCAATAGTCTGGTATAACTTTCCTTTGAGTTTTATAGGCATTTTCGGGTAACACAAGATTCCTGTTACGGATGTAAATTTCATTCATCCCACACCTACTCTATGGTCAACATCAGCTGCATATCCACATGTGAATGAGTGAGCCCAGATACTTAAATGCATCACACTTGGCTAATGTGTCCCCATCCAGTTGCATCGAAGAAACTACAGCATTTGTGTCTTCAAATCGCAGGTACAGATATTCCGTCTTTTTTCTGATAATTTTTAGGCCATTATCTTCCAGGATCTTTCTCCGCCTTTTCAGGCTATTCTGTAAGTCACAATAATTACAAACTAGGACATAAAAATAACTTCTTCGTATTCTTATAATACATCATTGATCTGTTGTTGAGCGGAAGCCGTCGTCTTGGAAAGTGAAGCACCAGCTATCTTTCCATCTTTTTGGCGATCTTCCTGGCATGCGATGTCCCACGGGTACATTGTGGGCAACCACATGGGGAATTCTTGTACCATACATCCTATCCACGTGGTTTCTCCAGTGCCGCCGTCTCGTTCTGCCCTATCTTACGATGTCTTCTCTCTGACAGGTCTATCTTATTTTAGAGTTTCTAACCCTGTCACTAAAAGTCCTCCCTGTTATAGTACGCAATCAAAATAACTACTTTATGTAAATCTGAATTTCAAAGATAAAAAATTAAGCTTGTTTTACAGTAGTCGCAAATGATGTGTAACATATTTCCATAGTAACGCTTCGTTCGTTTCTCGGCAACGACTCGTCCAAACTGCTGTAAGAGTCGTTAAAGAAGTCTGTGGCTTCCCATAAACGGAGCGTAAGGTAGGTATCTAAAGGTGAATATACATCACATAAAAAAACATTATATTTGAAAAGTATATTACAAATGAATGACTGTTTTATTAAAGTAGATAATTAAATCGCTCGCTTCATTGAGAATAAATTTCTTTTACAACCATTTCTTTGTCAAATCGATAAAATATATGTATTTTGTACATTATTTTCGTCGAACAGTTTTTTCTAAGCCAAAATTATTTAAAGAGATTATAAATCTAAATTCAATCCAATTAATTGAAAATCCTAATTAATCGAATTTGACATTTTCTTTCGACGCTTATTTCAAAGAATGCCGAATAAAATTAATAAATTCGAAATCGGAACATTTTTTTATTCATACTTCCTGTTACGCATTTCAGGTGTCGCTTTCACGAAATTACTCCCATTAATCGAGCGTAAACACGTTATACATGAAAAAATACCCTATTTTGACGGGTCATAAATAATAAATAAATATGTATACTATTGTATTTTGCTATTACTTTGTTGTTATTCATTATGAATATAATTAAACGAATTTACTTCGTTTATTACCACTTAATTTTTGGTAAAACCCAAGTACCAAGTGTCCAAATGGGGGTAAATAGTGGGGGGGGGGGTGGGAAAGAAACAGGTGATAGGGTGAAAGAACATATTCAAGATAGGACTGTAAGTAACTGTACTTACAGTCCTATCTTGAATATGTTTCCTTTCACATATTCAAGGGAACATATTCAAGATAGGATAAGTTAGATAGATAGGACTGTACTTACAGTCCTATCTTGAATATGTTCCCTTTCACCCTATCACCTGTTTCTTTCCCACCCCCCACTATTTACCCCCATTCGGACACTTAATACTGAGGTATGATTGTTTATAATTTTGTAAAGTTTAATTAGTATTAAGTATACCCTGACGAAGGAACGTTGTTTCCGAAACCGGTTGGTTTCACCAAAAATTAAGTGGTGATAAACAAAGTTAATTCGTTTAATAATATTAATAAATAAATATGTAGCAAATTGTTGTTAAACACTGTACCTAAACATTTATTTTAGATTTCATGTTCAATGGTCACCGTACCTATACATTTATTTAAGATTTCATGTTCAAAGTTGTTGCACACCAAGTTGCCACAGACTGAAAGCTTAATCGCCTTCCGTATTGACTGCGGATTTTCAGCCGTCTAGGAATTATTGCTTTGCCCTTCGGCAAGATTCGGCAAACATCGGCGAACTTTGCAGATTTTCCGCCGGCGCCGGCACCGCGACGCCCGCTCAGTGTGGCGGGACGTTGCGCCGCGCGAAAAACAGATGCCGTTGTCGGTGCGGATCGGGCTACAACGATTGCCTGTTATCGGGCGCTAATGTGCACGGTGGTTGCGGCAATGCTTTATTTACTCTATGTGTGGTAACTGTGTTGTGCAATGTGCCATCCATGTCCGGCGAATAAAACATTATGTAATATTTTATTCAGTTTTTTCACCATGGTAGAAAGAAAACTACTGTTTCAGGTTAAAAGTGCGGTAAACATATGTATTTTTTGACAGAACTGTAAGGTGTTAATTTAACTATTTTACGCTTGGTTGATAAAAAATGAAAAATCTAAAAACGCAAAATATTTACTTTAAAATAATCGTGTGAAAAAATAAAATGTATATATGTAGGTATACGTATTGAGCAGTACTTATTTAAAATGATTCCTAATAATATAATTTTTACTTCCAATCAAAATACACCGCAGAAATTTTATATACAAAAATGTTTTAAAAAAACATATACCTCAGATCAGTAAAATTTAAATATAAAAACATTAATTAAAAAATATTTTTTAAATGTATTTAATCAATAGATAAAATAAATCGTGAGACAAATGTTGATCGGTCTTTGTTATGACGCATGATTATATATATTATTTTTTATCGTATCTAAAGTAACAAACTGTTAATGGAATGTAGGTACATATAAAAATTACCGCAGAAATTAAATTGAAAAATTGTTAGATTATTTATAGGTATTTAAAAAAAAAGTTATTTTAAAATACGTAAATATTTATTTATTTCAGATTGTTAATTTTTGTCTATTACCCCTTGACTTTGACTTTATCTCATGTCTATCAGAGTACCGGGTCACTAGTGGAACACTTGCTCTTTCATCCTGTTGTATTGTGAAGGGATTTCTTTATTTCACGTGTCTATTACCCCTTTCGGAATCGAAAAACCATCCAGATAAAAGGTAGAATAAATTTTGCGAAATGATGGTTAATCAGACGCGCGAATATATTCTAGGGCCCGAATTCAGAATCAATACTATTATTTAAAGGTACGCCTTAAAAGTGTTATTTTGTACTGAAAATTACGCATTTAAGGCGTACCTTAATCTTTAAATCATTTAAGTATTGACTCTAAACAAGGATAATACAGAAATACAGAGGTTTTGCAATTATTATTGCAAGTTTTTTTCCTTGTTCTACTTTGATAATATACTACTTTAATAGTGCAATTATGTGTTTACGCCATAGAGCATAAAATTGTACATAGATGAATTAATCCCCTTCTTTAAAACTTTAGATAAAGAAGGGATCGGGTCCCAGCAGAAAAATGTCCCCCTCGCGAATGTTTGAAGCACATTTATACCGCAGATAACGTATTTATTTTTGCACACTTAAATCCTTATATATTACTATAATATATATATATACTATATTATATATATATATAATGTATAGATATAATATATATCTCTATACTATATATATAATGTATATATATATATTTCAATTAAAAAAATTCATTCCTAACCGAGTATTTTAAGTAAAAACGTGTACTTGTAATGAAGCTCAACTTATTTACTAACACATTATACTTTTTAAGAGTATTTAGTTTGATCTTTTAATAAATATTTCAAAATTCACACGCTTGTAGTAATTTTTTATATGAGTGATTTGGTGATAACATCGATTCGGGCAAATAAACATTAAAGTTGAGAAGCTAAAGAAAAAATCATGTATTTCACAATACCGCAATACTTGTTCATTGTTATCGTTTTATTGTGTGCTTTTATTTAACTCTCTTTGTCTGTTTATTTGTTTGTTGTGGTGGAATCTTGCGGTTGACTATATATTATTTAATCATTTTCGACATGATTTTCTCATTATTTTGATTAAAATTAACAATTTTCCATTATTATTGAACATTTAATGCCTATGTAGTTTCGAGATTCACCAATGTTAGTGTGAAAAAAGTTCCGATTTCAAATTTATTGACTGCAAACTTTGACAATAGGCGTCAGAACTAAATATCAGATTCAATAAATTATTAGGGGTATGTTGAATTTACATTTCTAATATCTTAGGATAACTTTGGCTTAGAAAAAAAAACGGTACGACGAAAGTAATGTTCAACATAATTATGCACGGATTCAAAGTGTGTTGATACACGCAGTATATTCTGCAATTAGACCCTCACATTCATGTACCATTCCTTCACTTCTCGCGGTGAAACTGGGCTGATGGTATGAAACGATAAAAATTAATAATTTAATTTTTAATATACGTAGTAAGGGATAATGCCCCCGAAAGTGGTTTTATATGAAGTGTTTTCTTTTTATTAAAGTAAGTTTCTTTAATAAACTTTTCCTATCATTGGGTATTCATTATTTTGGGTTAACTAGTTCTATGGGGTTAAACATTTCCCGCAAATATTGAACTTTGGGGTTACTCCTTAGGGAGGACAATTATTGTATTGGGAATATGAGTCCACCTGGTAACTGGCAAGAATATTAATGAAAGAGGTTTCGTGAGATGAAATCTAGAGAGTGAGACGAATGTTTTATGAATTCCTTTATGGTGGGAATGCCCAAGTCATTGCGAAGTTGTTCTCCGGTATTTTTAATACGTGTCTAAGGTTGCATATTGAGCGTCTCCTTTATCTCGAAACTTATTTAATGTCACTCCCGATACTCCCCTAAAACATCTCATTTCCACAGCCTGGATTATTGATCTCAATCTGTATTTGGTGATCACATATTTAAGTGAGCCTAGACACAAAAGATAAGATAATAAAGAGATAAATTGTCACTCTCGACTGACTGGTACTAATTTGATTGAAGTTTGATGATAGCAGCGATTGGAAACTATGACTGCAATGACGATTTTATAATAATATTTTTTATAATAATATATTTGTAATAATATATGATTCTATAATAATAACACGTTATATTAATTTGATTCATAGATTTCTATCTATCTAACCTTAAACATGTTAATAAAAAACAAAAATAAATAAAGCAACCACGGAAAAATTTTATACAGAAAAGTGAAAATATTTTTTCGTTCGCCTTATTTTCTGTATGATCAATTACAATATTTTCAGATAATCAATCACTGATAGCGATTGCGACATAGATATAATATCATTGATTGACACAGCTTTCTAAAAACACCTTGGTTTTGACACTTAGGTACGTGGTTACACCATCCCGATAGACTGAAATTTTCAGTGAAATTCACGGTCTGTAATTTTTTTCTAGGAGATGATTATTTTTATTAATATTTTTTATTGGCGCTTATAAAGATACACATTAGAATGAGCGAGCACTGGACGTTCTTGAAAGGAAAAATTTGAGGCGTATCTTCGGACCGGTTCCAGAAAATGGACTTTGGCGCAGACGTTACAACAATGAGCTCTGTACTCTATTTAAGGAGCCAAACTTCACAAAATTTATAAAACTGGGAAGACTTCGGTGGCTGGGTCATGTGGAGAGAATGTCCGAACATCAAGCACCAAAGTCCCTGCTGAACTCAAGGCCAATAGGGCGAAGGAGCTCAGGAAGGCCAAAATTAAGATGGAGTGACAACGTCCTCAAAGACATCTCTGCCTTAGAGCTTCGGATCTGGAGAGAGCTGGCACTAGACCGAGATGAGTGGAGGAAAATTATTGAGGAGGCCAAGACCCACCAAGGGTTGTAGTACCAAGAATGATGATAATTAAAATACACATTAATGATTATTTTATTTGAAATTAAAAGATCGCGTCATGTCCATTTCCGCACAGTTCCTCCACCGTGACTGAGATGCAACTTTGCCCGTTGCACGTTTGTTTGATACAGAAAAGATAATAATGAAAAAAAAATGCATATTTTGGCGTCACTTATCTCCGTAACTATCATATGAGAAAATTATTGGTTAAACATTTTCGGCTCATAATTTAGGCAGAAATCTACCTGTTAAATATTGTGGACTAGCAATATGTAATAAAAGCACGATAAACACATTCTATGATAATTATAACAAATCAGATGAATAAAATAAGTACAAAAATATGCACAGATATAGGTATACATTTTTCGCAAAAAACGATGTAGTTATCTCATCCCTTGTCAATATTTCATAGCCGATTTATTTCTAAGATATTTTCCGATATTTCTGAGACAGCTCATATTACACAGACATTAAAAGATAATAAAAGTGTCAGAAGTCTTGGCCGGTCTCCAAGCTTTCGTTAATATCTGGGAAAAAACAGTGTACGTACTATTCAAATTGCTGATTGATTCCGATTTCTGTTAGTGGAATTGTGCGACTTGCAGACGCTGCGAGGCCACGACCACTGTGCGGCCAATTTAGGAATTGGTAAAACAGTAAAGAGAAAAATCAATGTCATATCGTTTATTTCTTGTGTAATGTCCGATGAAAAAAATGTGATCAAGTAAACAAATAATACTAAAAAAAATATAATTTTTTAAGAAACGGTGTTTCCTCTTCTTGATCTACCTCGAAAGTAAGACCTACCACGATTTTTCAGGATGGTTTTAATGTAAGACCTACTTCGAAAATAAGACCTATCTAAATCACGCACTTACGCATACTGAGAATAAACCTTATTTATGTTCACAATGAAATTATTCTTGCAAACGAGTCAGATTTAAAAAAAAAGGTCATAAGCACACCGGGGAAAAGTCTTTATCTTGTTCATAGTGCAATTATTCATGCAAACGTAAATCAAATTTAATAATTCATATCCTTAAACATACTAAGAAAAAAACCTTTTTCAGTTCACAGTGCAATTATTCTTGCAAACATAAGTCAGATTTTAAAAAAACATGCGTATAAGTACACTGGAGAAAAGTATTTTTCATGTTCACAATGCAATTATTCTTGTAATCGAAAGTCAAGCTTAAAAAGTCATGTGCTTACGCATTTATATTCAAAATGCGAGGTTTTCTTTTACACGGATTTTGCTGGAACGTATCCACCGTATAAAACGAGAGTTGGGTGTAACTTTGTACTTTTGGTTTTCCTAAAAATAAAACCTTAATCAAAAATAAAACCTAGTTCGTTTTTTGGCTATGAAATTAATATATAACCGGGTCTTATATTCGAGGAAACACGGTATATATATAAAACTAGATGTCTCAGTTTGCTCTACATGTCACATAATAGGTACTATGTTATTTATAGGGAATGAATGTTGATGATAAGGATCGAATGTTTTCATTTGTATTGCCCATCGATTTCACATCTAAATATAATACAACGATAATATCCGTAAAGATAATTACTGATTTTCCTGAATAAATATCATCGCAATCTGTGGATATTGCTATTACAGGTACACAACAAAAATATATGATTAGATAATGTTGGATAAATACGTAATTTACGAAATGGATATGATAAATTGTTGAGTTCGTTTCACCATTTCAATTTTCAGCATAAAATTTGGTTAAAATTTAAAACAGAGGAGAGTGAACCGGGGTGCCATAGTTTTTCCGGGATCCTAAAGAGAACAACTCTTTAAGATCCCAGAAAAACAATGGCACCCCGGTTCCCTCTCTACTGTTTTAATTGTTAAACAAATTTTATAATTAATTTATTTATTAATAAGTAATTAATTGTAATGAATTAATTAATTATTGCGTAACTAACGCAAATTTTGAAACGGGTGACATTCAAAAACATTATATTGAATACGCCTTTATATATTTGTGAGGTTCTGGGGTGGCTAGAAAGGGGGAGGAGGGCTGTTTAGCGCAGGATCATAAAGTGTACCGACACAAAATTTGGTTTAGATTGGATGTAAGGTTGCATTGAGAATTGTCAGACAGATATTTAGTTTTATACACATACTTGGCTTTTACATACTTTTATACACTACATGGCATACTTACTAACCAGCCGACCTCCACTCAATTTCTCCGTAAGAGTAGACAAAGAGGGTAGCTCACCAAATTATTTTGTCTTGCCTCATCCACTTTCATACTTCTTTTCATGCACGCTTTTCGGTTGTTGAAACTTTTAATATAGTAGTCCTACAATTAAAATGTTTTAAGGTTTTCTTCTGTCTTGAAGAAACCTTAAAACATTTAAATTTATTTAATAACATTCATTTTTTTTTTTTAGAATAATAATTAATTTAAAAATAATAATTCATTGTTTTAATGCTTAAAAATTTTCTTCGACTGAATTGAGGAGTTTTTCTATTCATTTAAACATTATTCGCAAGCAGTGTAAGGTTAAAAATAATTAAATGAATTCTATTTATGATGAACCCATGACACATTTCATTTACGCAATATGTGAGTAAATGTAGAAGTTTTTGTTTTCGGGGATATTCTGCCGTATTTCTACGTCCTTTTTGACTCTATAAACACCCAAAAAGACTTTTATTCCTACTTTTCCATATAAAAAATAGCTTCGTCTCTATGATACATCTATTACATATCTTGATCTGTTTTTATTGCTTACAAATTTGTATGATAGGCTCTCATTCATTTTACGAATCTTAAACTAATAATGAAAGGTGTTAAAGTAACGCGTGAAGACTTAACAGATGCATTGCTAAGACGTTAAATTTATGACATCATTAAATATTCTATGGATTTATTGTATCCACGCAGGATGAAAATTAAATTAATATTATATGTGGGGTATAAAAGCAAAGGGAGCAATATAAAAAAAAAATAATGCATTCATCGAGGAATACCTACTAATTTATAATGTACTAAATTCGAGATTTTATAGGAAACATAGCCTATCAAATTATATGAAATATAATTTCGGAATTCGATACATAAAATCTAGAATTCAGTACATTTGAAATAAGTAATCCTCGGTGACTGCATTCAAAAGATTTATTTAATTTTTTGGATATTGCTGCTTTTGCTTTTATATCCCACATATAATATATTGTCACGGATTCACGGCAGCGGGAACCAAATACTTAGGCCAGCGCCACACTGCGCATATCTTCCACCGCAGCATTTCCGCTGCATAATATCGGCAAAGCAAATGGGTCGACCGATCATCCGCGTAGTGTGTTTGATAATTGCATATTGTATGGAAAGAAATGTAGCGGCGTTCCGCGACTGAATAGACGCGGCGGAAAATCCGCGTAGTAATTAAGCATTTATTTATAAAAAAACTGTAATTCGAACTTATTCGCCACTTGAGTATTCCACACTCAGGTACTTTTTATTCGCGCTGCTTCTATGACTTGTGTAGTTAATCGCAGTTGTTAAATCAAAACTCAACGGTGAAAAGCCAAGAAAAAAAAAGAAGAAGAAGAAATTAAAACTCTTCTTACGTGCTATGGTGTCGTGATTGCATATTGATATGCAGAATATTTTCGATTGTTCGCAAACTTCTTTTACGTCAGTTCTTCTCGGTCTTAGAATCTCGTGACTTTGATATTTTTATAAGAAAATAATGACTCATAAATCACTCAACGTGAGGTCTCTAATTTACTTCCCTGATTCACTTCATGTTTCCCTGAGTAATAGGCGTCTCATTTCTCCTTTCCTCGTAAAAAAGACCTACCCTCTTGCGTTTTAACATAAAGAGGGTAAGTGTTAGTAATAAAGTCAAACATAAAAATACCACAGACAGCCATTAAGAAGAGGCAAGGTGGTAACAACAAAAATCTTGGTGTTTTTCGGCAGTGTCAAAGTACTCCTGAGATCTGCAATGAATTGTAAAAGCTAAAGATTATAATTTTTTAAAGATCGAAAATTTATATACGTATGTCTGCGCAACAAAATTTACAGTACATATAAATACAATTCTTAAACTCATAACTCATAACTCATAACTAGTCAATGATTAAAAAAAGTGATTAATGAAAAACATAAATTATTAATTGATCATATTAAGTATATTCAATGAAGTATATTTTAATTTTTTTTGTTACTCGGATAAGTTATTGGATGAATGGATGATTATTATTGGACAAAATGAACAATGAAAACCGAACAGTAAAATTGCCAAGACGAATAGGAATGAGCTTTTTGCTTTTGGCAAACTCAAACATATTTTCGAGAACAAAGAGATCCTAATTAGCCCAAAAAGAAAAGCTTTTGAATCGTGCATACTGCCAGTGATGGCGTATGGAGTGGAGACTTACAAATAAAAGTGTAGAAAAGCTCAAATGCACCCAACGATGCATGGAGAGATCCATGCTTGGAATGAACCTAAGAGATCAGAACTAGAGTAGTGGATATCATGGATCGTGTAGCGAAGCTAAAATGGCAATGAGCAGGACATGTTGCAAGGCAGGATACTACAAGAATAACTCCCAGAGTTCTAAAGTGGAGACCTTGGGAGAGTAAAAGAGGCGTCTGAAGACCTCAAAAGAGATGGGCGGACGACATAACCGCTGCGGGGGGAAAGATTACAATTAGCAAATAACAAAGAAGGATGGAAGGGTACGGAAGAGGCCTATATCCAGCAGTGTAGAGATGAAGGCTGAAGAAGAAGAAGAAGAGAAGGATAAGTTATTTATTATATACCTATGTGGGGAATAAAAGCAAAGGCAGCAATATCCAAAAAATGAAAAAAATATTTTGAATGTAGTCACCTAGGATTACTTATTTGAAATGTACTGAATGATGATTATTGCATTCAATTATTAATATTAGGTCCTTACATATGAAATTGACGTTTAGTATGGGAGGAACATAAAGCCGATTTTTTTTTATTATAATATATTTATTTAATCAAAGTATGTACCATTGCTATCTATGCACTTTTGCCATCTCATAGGTAGTTCATCGATCCCTTTACTAAAAAAACCATTCGGACGGGAATCAATAAAATCTTTGAAGGCGGTTTGGACTGCCCCATCGGAGTTGAATTTTTTCCTTTGCAAGAAGTTATCCAAATTTCGAAAAAAATGGTAATCTGTTGGGGCAAGGTCCGGAGAGTACGGTGGATGTCTTAGACATTCCAATTGAAGCTCCTCTAATTTGGTAGCCGTCTGTTGTGCAGTGTGTGGTCTAGCGTTATCATGAAGCAGCAGTGGCCTAGAGCGATTAACCAGCCTCGGTTGTTTAGCAGCTAGCTTTTCCATCATGGTTTGCAGTTGCTGACAATAGACATCTGCCGTAATCGTCTGGCCAGATTTAAGAAAGCTGTAGTGAACGACACCAGCACTAGTCCACCAAACGCTCACAAGTAACTTTTTGGAGTCAATTTTCGCTTGGGGCATGGTTTGGCTGGTTCGGCAGGGTTCAGCCATTGCGATGAGCGCTTCCGATTATCGTACAGGATCCACTTTTCATCACAGGTAATGATTCGATTTAAAATCCCTTCATTATTGTGCCGGTTGAGTAATGCAACGCAGCAGTCAACGCGCGTTTGTTGATTTGCTTCACTCAATTCGTGAGGTACCCACCTTTCAAGCTTTTTCACCTTACCAATTTGCTTCAAGTGGATTAAAACAGTTTTATCACTAACACCGCAGCCTGCAGCTAACTCGGATGTGGTTTGCGATGGATCCGCTTCCACAATAGCCTTCAATTCTTCATTATCAACTTTGGTCTCCGGCCGTCCACGGGGCTTGTTCTGCAGGTCGAAATTTCCAGAACGAAAACGTTGGAACCAAAAACGCACTGTGTTTTCTTTTGCGGCACCGTCGCCATACACATCATTAATCCTTCGAGCCGTTTCTGCAGCACTGGTGCCACGGTGGAACTCGTTCTCGTAAATAACGCTATATTTCAAGTTTTTCATTTTGTAAACTGAGTGACGCAAAGAAAAAAAACAATTGAGGAAAAAACAAATGAATTATAATTTTCAAAACACAAATACATGAGTAAATAGCTGTATAAATTTGGATTTGGAATTCCTAACCAAAGAGAAGATATTTGAGATCAAATTTGCCAGTACGGCAAAACGTCAATTTCATATGTAAGGACCTAATATATTCGAAACCAGATGGTCCATTATGCATAAATATGATTTTTTTGTGATTTTTCATGAGCTTTCATCATGTATTTAATACATTATATGTACGAGTCCAATATCTCACACAATAATTATTTTGATTTATTTTCTT
This sequence comes from Agrypnia vestita, assembly GCA_016648135.1. NCBI lineage: Eukaryota > Metazoa > Arthropoda > Insecta > Trichoptera > Phryganeidae > Agrypnia > Agrypnia vestita. Next base: position 19,753 of record JADDOH010015722.1, on the reverse strand, counting down.
TTCGTTTCTTTCTTCACTAATGACTAATTTTTATTAAGTTTAATTTTCCTTTTTATTCAATTACTTTAACCCTAGAAAACCTCACTGGTCACATAAAGATAATATGTTTACACACATTATCTATTGAATAGTGCTGTTTGTTTCCTTAAAACATAAAAATAAATTAGATTAATTAATTGATTGACCTATATTCGATGCAACTTCAAAATGCATTTTGCATTTTCTGGCAACGGTTGTGACCTATTAACCGACACTTGTAAATTTTAGTATTTTCATCCGTTATAATAATAATATATTGCAGTTTATATAATATTTTTTTGTAGGCTGGTGGAATGTTACTGGGTCAGATTATTACGATTCAGGTCACGTAGTCCAGACGTAAAATTTGGTAAATATTTGGGTAAAACAGTCGGTAAGGTCACATTAAATTGAGGTATGTATTCCTAATGTCCTAGGGTCTATAATTTTAAGATTTATGGTAAATCAATATAAGAATTTCAGTAAGGGATCGTAACCTTGGAGAATTATTAGTTAAGAATTGTAAGAAAATAAGTCGTAAGTGATGGTGTTTAAAATAGTGACTAAGTGAAATGTAACGGTAAACAATGAATGTTTAAAACAAGTTAAGAAAAATATTTATATACTACAGACGGCAAGGTTGAGAAGATTATCGAGAGGAGGGTGATTGCAGGAAATAAGATAAATATTGCCCTGAATGCCATTATTGTCAATAGAAACAGGTCACTTGGAGGAAAACTAGCGAGTCATAATAGAATTCTGGTGCCAACTAGAATGTGAGCCTGGAATTGGTAAAAAAATACTAGAATAGGCTGAATGCGGTGGAAATGCGATCGCTTATGCGCATGAGTGGAAAATCTGTGTTCGGTAGTGTGAGGAATGGACAAATTGGAAGTGAATTTAATTCTGGTTGTAGTGTGGTAGATAAGTAGCATGAGTAAGGAGAGGATGGATAAGAAAATATACGAGGCGAGTTTTGAAGGCAATAGGAATAGAGAGTGTCAGCAAAAGACCTGGCATAATTACATAAACCATGTGTTGGAGGATGACCCTCTTAAAAGTTTCGACCATTGAAGAGCGCGCATGGGAAGCTGTAAGAACGTGACCAAAGCAAAAGTAGTATGCCAGCATAGAAGGTAGAAATGAGAGCTATCCTCTCTGCCTACACCAGTGAGGACACGGCGTGAGGTTTAGTTAGTTATTTGGCTTAGGTTAGGTAAGTTTAGGGTAAATGGGTCTTTTCTCATTGGTTTATGATATCATAATACTTATTTTTTAACTTCTATTAAATAACTTTGCACACTGCCAATTTTGACGTGACGTATATATATACAAAAAATGTATTAATTTTATTTATTACAATAACATGCGGCCCTGATAGTCGAGTGGGCATGACACTGGATTTTTTCAACCGGCGAATCAGGGTTCGACTTCCGATAAAGTCAAAATATATATATGTGATTTTCTCTGATGTGTCGGAGTTTTTCACGATGTATTTCATTACAGTAATTGGTTGTCATGGCCTTTTGTAGGGAATTAAAATAATTAATTTTAAAATTTGACGGATATCAGTTTGTTTCGCATACTTCTATTCATTTCTTCATCAAAAGTATCCGGATATTGAATTTAAGTGAGAAATTCTGCTGTATATGGTAGAAATATTGTCACTTGACTGATGTCTTGACATTTCTCATAGATACCTACTCAGTTTACGCGTAGATACACCCTAACACGTCTATTTTTGGAAAAATAATTTGTTCTGAACTGATTTCATTAATCTTGAATTATATCCATAATTTACGAAGCTAGATACATATTTTATTCCTTGTCTTAAAACTGATTTTTATCATTTTCACTCAAGTCTTCAAGCCAAAAAATATCTTTTAAGCAAGTCGTAAAATTGTACATTTGCTTTTATTGCTACGCGTAAAACGAATTTCGGTATTTCTTGAGTTAATAAACTTGAGAGTTTTTTCAATATCGTCTATTAACAAATATAATACTGCAAAAACAATTGAATTATTTAAATAACGCTCGCTACACGTATTTTTTAGTTTAATTATTTATATTTATGGGTTCATCACAAATGACTTAGCTGCCGTAGTTATACTGTCTTTAAATACAATTTTCAGCACGCCTTATGCACAGTGAACACGCACCTATTCTAGAATATAAAGTTCTATATAAATATGTGGCGCAATGCAATATGTTTATTTTAACCCTAGATCACTAACCTTATTTTACAACGCTTATTACTAACCTTCGTCGTTTCGGCTACGCCGTACAAAAGGGAGGCTTTTAAGGGTTTATGAAATAAAATATATATATCTGTTGTACTTATTTATTACAATAATCATTTGTTAATTTTTTATTTATTTATTTATTTGTTTACGCCCATTAGGCTTTTACATAAAGAGTATAAAATAAATTTCAAAAAGCACATACATTAAAAGTTTCAGGAATAGCACCAAATCATGAGTATAAAAATTAAAAATGTAGAGTAGGTAACGAGCAGCAATGCGTATAGGCTTTTACATAAAAAAATATATCATAAAATTAAAAAGAACATACATTAAACAATATAAATTACAAGTAGCAAATTATTAAAAGTACCAGGAATAGCACCAAAACATGTGTACAGAAATTATAAATATAAAGTACAAAGCGGCAATGTGTACGAAAAATATATATTACCCACCATTACATATTAACAGCTGAAGTCAGTAACGAAGCAGTATTGCCTCTTTAAGTGTGAACTTTACTTTCTCCAGACTGTCGACGAAAATGTCAATCATGCAACCATATTCATTACAAGTTCCCAATATTCTGTGTATCACAGAATTTGAATGATAGTTAGTATTGCAATTGTTGCGATGGAATGTGACAATTTGTCGCGTTCTATGTGTGGAAGGGATATTATATTCGATACATGCCACAAGGTCAGGGCTGTCCAACATATTGTTTACAATTTTGTAAAGAAGAACTATATCATAAATTTTTCTTCTATCATATAATGTGAGTAAATTTAGTCTCTTCAATATGTAATTGTATTCTATGTTTTGTATTGGTATGCTTAACTTGTAGTTAATGTATTTGAGAAATTTGCGTTGGACACGCTCAATACTGTCTATATGCCCATTATAATATGGAGACCAAACTGATGAGCAATATTCTAATTGGCTCCGGACAAGAGACATGTATAACATTTTAATACTTTCAATTGATTGAAATGGGCGTGATGTCCTTAAAATAAATCCCAGCAATTTTAGAGACTTACAAGTTATCGCATTAATATGATTAGTAAAAGTAAGTTTCGAGTCGAATAATACCCCTAAGTCTCGAATACAGTCAACATTTTCTAGTTTGGTGTTACATAGAGAGTATTCAAAATTTATTTTTGATTTTAATCTAGTAAATGATATAATTTTGCATTTATTTAAATTTAAGTACAATTTATTCGTTTCACACCATACTGAAAGAGAATTTAGGTTTTGCTGTAATATGTTGCAGTCATAAATGTTGGTTACTGATTTAAAGATTTTTAGATCATCTGCAAACAGCAAATATTCATTGTCATTAAATATTGTTGAAATGTCATTCACAAATAATAGAAATAGTATTGGTCCAAGATGCGATCCCTGTGGTACACCACTAGTAGCATGGAAACATTCTGATACATATGAATATATTTTTACCCTTTGCCTTCTTTCACTCAGATAGCTCGTTAACCAAGAAAGTATTTGTCCACCAAATCCTATTTTCCCAATTTGGCAATTAATAAAGCATGTGAGACTTTGTCAAACGCCTTACTGAAGTCCGTGTAAACTGAATCTACTTGAGTTTTATTAACAAAAGATTTAATAATGTAATTTTCATACAAAACTAAATTTGTTAGGGTAGATCTATTTGAGATGAATCCGTGTTGGTACGGAGTTATTGTTTGTTTTAAAACAGGAGATATAGTATCGAGGACTAGTGATTCGAATAACTTAGGTATACAAGATTGTATGCAAATGGGTCTATAATTTTTTACATCATTATTGTCTCCATCTTTGAAGATCGGTGTTAAGAAACTTTCCTTCCATATATGTGGGAATATACCCGCTGATATGGATTTATTAAATATGATTGACAGGGGGAGAGATAGTACATCAACACAATTTTTTATAAATAGTGGAGGAATTCCGTCAGGTCCATGCCCTTTATTTACATCAAGTTTTTTAATCCCACTTATAATACTGGAAGTACTTATTGTGCAATTATTTATATTTAATGTGGTTTCAATGTTTGATGTTGCTGATGTGTGGTCGGTGTTTTTTGGTAACACAGGTACATAGACATTTTTAAAGAATTCCGCAAATAAATTAACAATCCCATCAAAATTATTACAAAATTTACCATTGTAGAACATAACATTAGGATAACTATTTTTATAAACTTTTAGGGATTTTGTATAATTCCAAAAGGTTTTAACATTTACTTTGATGGAAGACTCAACTTCTTTTATATAATTAGAGTAACACCATTTAGATAATACTTTACATTGAGATCTAAGCTGTGAGTAATTACTGTAATCGATACTGTTTTTTGTTTCTTTATATGTTTTGTGAGCAAGCTTTTTATTTTTTATCATTTCCTTTAAATCTTTCGAAACCCATTTTGGAAAAGAACTAGGAAATATTTCAACATATGGAACAAATTTGTTTACAGTGTCGTCAATAATACTATGAAATTTTTCAGTAATAACATCAATATCATCACAATTCAACAAAAAAGACCAATCGATGTACTTAAGATGTTCATTAATAGAAGCATAGTCAGCTTTATGAAAATTTCGTGAAAATGTATGATATTCATGCGGTTTGACATATTTGTACTTAATGCTTATAATCAAGGGTGGATGATGTGTATCAACAGAGAGTAAATATTCGTCTGCTGGTTCCACTTCCGTGAATTTATCACTTGAGAAAACAAGGTCAAGGATGCGATTATTGCAATTAAAGGTATTGTTTACTTGTGTCAAGCCAAGGAAAAAAGACATTTCGATTATTTGTGATGTTTGCGCGCTAACATTCACTAGTTCAGATCTAGGATCTGTTAATTCCCCTGGTATTAAATTGTTTGGCAAATTATAATCACCCAGTAATATTAATTTCAATTTCGGATATTTAACATGTTTATAAGTTTTTTATTTACTAAAATCACATTTTAATTACTTTGACAGTCTTTTAATTGAGACAAGAGTTTTTACTCATTTGAACATTTTTATTTTTTTAAATGCTTAAATCTTATTAACTAAAACAACAAAGACCTAAAAAAAATATTAAAATATTAAAATTAAGCAATAAAATCAACAAAAGAAATAAACATTTTAGAAAAAAACTATTAATTAGTACATTTGTGACAAATGTCAAGTTTGTGTTCGCCACACAAGGATTTGTTGCACTTGGTGCAACAACTCTTTGTCATTCTTTGCCTTGCGGAGGGGCAAATTGCACAAATTTTTCTTTTTTTGGCGATAGAAAGACTAATTTCATCTTCTCTTTGATCAGTCTCATGTGTAGAAGTAGAACTACTGGTTCCTGGCATATTCAAAATCGCTGTTATTGAGTCCCACAGCCCCGTTTGAGTGTCGGAATTTGTAATTTTTTTTGCATGTGTGGCTCGACTATTTTTTGATGCAGAGTTTTCAAGTACTTACGCCTCGATAAAGGTTTTTTATTAGCCTTCAAAGTGTTGATTACATTTATAACATAACTATTTATAAATGCAATGTTTAGCATTCCGTAAAAATTACATAAAGGCCAACGTCGAGTTTTTCGGCAGCAAGAAGCGAGAACTGAAGAACTAGGTAACGGGTCTTCAATTTATGAAGATGTACTTGCCTGGATGTCTTTAGTTGAAGGTGGTTGTTCTGTCACAGAAAAAATCTCTTCCTCACCGTCTGTTTCATAAGCCGGATCAGCTTCAACGTAGTCTTCTTTCTCACACTCAGAACAGTTTTCTTCGTCACTATAATCATCTAATAACAGCTGATGAATCGTATCTAAAATAAAAATGTATTCAAATAAAAATAATGTAGGTTCTTATTTTAATGTAGGCAAATTATGTACAAAGTTTACAAAACACCGAAATAATTATAACACCAAAAAAGATTTAAAAATAACTCTGCAAGAATAACGTTAATACAAACCTTCGTCGATTCGACGACTCATGGTGGCTGGAACGGCGCACACAGGGCCCCTACACAAAAAACATACTAGTGCGCCGCGCGAGCTGCGGGTCGACTGAGATTAGCCGGAATCTGGAATGTGTACGACGACGCACTCAAAATTTATACCACTTTTTTTGAGTCCGCGTCGTCGTTTTGACGAAGGTTAGCTTTCTAGGGTTAATAGCCGGCGAATACCATAGAAACCGTAGAAATAGCGATAATTGAGAAAAACCAGCAAATCCGAGCGAACGTAGATGAACGATTAAAGTATCGGAATACTTACCTTCGTGCAAGGAGTGTTCGAGTAGTGAATTAGTGCAATATAAATGACGTTATAAAGTATTCCACGGAAAAGTGATAAAATAACACTGTTTTGATTGAGAAGATTAAGACAGAATCGCTGAAGGAGCTTAACGTGTGAACCAGTTTAAGTCCATCAGATATTGGAAAAAGCGCTAACACAAGTGTGTTATTAAGGGATTACTTTGAAGCTTTGATGGGATTAGATTGAAGGTTTATATTACAGTAGTCAGACATATTGAGGTATTAAAATGTAACCAATAAAAACCAAGTTTTCATTATACTCCCTTTCTCATTTACTAGTGGAAACTGGTTTGGCGCTTAACCTACGCGTTGGGCTTCGGTCGGGCGACGCCACGAAAGGGTGTAATAAAAATTTTCCAAAAATCCAGAATAATACTATAATCATGTTTAGTGTCTACCAGACGCGTTGAAATATTTTCATATAACTTAGTAATTTGTATGAAAAAAGCATTAAAAATTCCAAAATTATACAATAATTATTTTTTTTTTAACGAAAATTTGATAGATCTTCTTGATCGTCGCCACGAGTACGCCTGCAAAGTTTCAGTTCGATTGGATCACGGGAAAAGGGTTAAAATCGACCCAAAGTTTAAGAAAGGAAGTAATAAATGTATGGAAGTAATAAAAATTATGTACGAACCGTATGGATGTGTTGAGTAACGATTCTTGAAGTTTCGCTAGAGTCACATCACAGCGTATTCAGAATTCTCTCGCTGTGGGGGTCCCTGTACGTCCTTGACATATCGCAGCGTCTTCAAGAGGTGTTCTGATGACTCCATCGACGCGTCGAGAATCGTACCTCAACACATCCATACGATTCACACAAAATACCCGTTTATTTCAACACCTAAAAATTAATGTTAAAGAATAAATATTTTTCGTGAAAAACGAAAATTCCGCGTTTTTTTATTATTAAATATGGTTTGTATATTTCGCAGAAGCGAAGTAAATTTGTATCAAACGTTCTATTCTTATCCATTGAGGACATTGCGTATTTAGGGTAATAATATGCGTATGCGATTCAAAATATGCGGCAAAATTGTATGAATAAGTTATGAACGCGACTGTTTTCCGGTTTGCTTGTGGCCATTGTTAGTAGTATTTTGTGTATTTATATTCGTGTATCCATGCAGAAAACGTTACATTGGAAAAACGTGTCTAGACTAGAATATTTACCGTGCGGAACAGTACTTCATTTTTATGAGCTTTTACAAAAAAAAAACCCTTTGACATTTGTCTAATAAAATAATATCAACATTTTAATGTTTGTTCTGAGAACACACTTTTCTGTATTTTGTCCAGGAGGGATAATTATTAATTAAGATGAATTATAGAAGTCTCACAGAGACGAGGCTGTTTATAAGGGAAACGAGTATGGAGGTGTTTATAGGAGGCCCAGGACTTACGACCTGTACGAGCTGGCTTAAATGATCACGAGTGGATAGAACTCCAAACGGTTCAAGTGCGGGTTATGCGGGAAGAACTTGGAATATTTCAGATAAAGATAATTGAAAAATAGCGATGTTGCTGCTACTGGGTAGCTTATCTCTTACATCTCTATTATTAATAATAATAACATAATACATTGTATAAACAGATATTTGGGTTTTACATTGTATTAAGGCTAGGAGTACTCCAGGGAAATTAATTGTTGAATAGAGAAAGCCAATAAAATGAAAACCTTTGTAGTTTCAATCTTGATGTGGTTGTTCGAGTGATATTGGTACGGTGTTATGTTTTCTCAATGATTCCTGCTACAGGGCGTTGAAATTCGAAACCTTACTACAAATTAATTTACAGTATTATTAAGGTATCTTCGGGATTGAGTTTTCTGGGATATTTTGCCGTGTTTTTACGACCTTTTTGGCCAGCGTTTAGGATCCTATTGCTAGGTCTATCAAACTTGGAAAACCAAACACATCCTGGCTGAAAAATCTAAGAAAGTCTTTTTGAAGGCGGAGTACTCCATATGATGAATAGCACAACAACATATCTGCAAGGTCAATTAAAAAATTATTTACTCTTTTCGTTGTGAATTTTATATTACCAAAGGTAGGGGGTTCAATGCGTGCATCATTTTTCTACTTAGTCACCTTCCTTGTCAATGCACTTGGCCCAGTAGTCCACAAAATTGCATATTCTTTCTTATTTATGTTCACATTGGTTGTTCGCGAAGCCACTTTTGAATAGCTCATAGAGGCGCAATTATATTTTTTTATGGGAAAGTAGGTATGGAAAATTTTGGGTGTTCATATGGCTTATAACCTATCATAGGGCTGGCTTGAGTGATCAATGAGACGTTCACCATTTTCACCTTTGTTGGAATACTACATCTATCCAATTTTAGGATGTTGAATATATATTTTAGTTTTTACAACCCGTTGTAAAAACTAAATATCATTTAGCTGTAATTATCTTTAGCGCCACCGGCGTCCAAAGCTTTTTCATTTCCTTAATCAAATACAGATGTCAAATACAGATGTCATAAATAATGACGTATCTGTATTTTTTCGTTGGAGTTTATAAAGCAATATCTTATATATGTGTAATGAGATTCTTCCGAATTATTAATATTATATTAGAATACGATTGAAATATTATTTCATTTTCAGAATATTTTGAGTTTGTTCAAATTTTATAAAAAACACGGTACTAGATTTTCATCCTAAGGGACATCATTAATCATATTTAATAATGTCCCCTAGGATAAAAATCCAGTACCGTGTTCTTTGAAAATTTTGAACAAACCCAAAATATTCTGAAGCTTCTTGAATATCTAACTAAGCCTGTGGGGAATCGATGAGATCCTTGAGCGGCTCAAGGACAGAACCTTGACTGATGTTCAAAGAAGATGCTACCTCACCGACGATAACTTGCACGAACCATATTCTATATTTTGATGAATGTCCTGCTCCTTCATCTACTAATTTTGAACTTCTCAATCCGCAAGAGAACACGTTTGGGTTACGATTGTTCTTGTATTGTAATAAGTCTAAGTCTCTTTCACATCCTCCGATCAGAGAAATTTGATCACTGCTCATTATTCCTCCTTTTTGAAAACCCTTCATGGAGCGAACATGTTCACATTATAACGGCTGGAAGGAAAATGACGCGATCAGAATCAAATTTGTATCAAAAACGTACACATTGTGCATTATGCAAATTATCTATACTGTGAATTGTACAACAGACAAATGATTGTGCGGATAGCTGATTTGGAGTCTGACCACTTTTGTGCTCTTACTGTGATACCACAAAGTTCCCACTTTGGTCCTACATTGTTCACCATTTTCATCAATGAATTAATCCCCGTACTGTTTTTATACGGTGACAAGTATCTCCTTTTTGTTTTATCGATAAACTAGAGACTAGAAGAATAGTGACGGACTTTCTCTTTTTACCCAAACAAATAACGGAACTATCCGCTTGCATGCTCCACCTCACGTAATTATGAGTTACGCAGGTCGTGCCTTGGAAACTTGCAACCAACAACTACGTTTTTAATTCTCCACTGCCAAGGTTTCCTAGAAAAGCAAACAGATGCAAGCAACTTGACATTTTTGCCACCAACTTCATAATATTCAAACATTTTTTAAAAAAGTGTATTGAAAAATAAGTAGTATTTGTTAGATTAGACTTAAATAAGTGAATTATATTTCAGTTGTTGTTGGGGTTAGACAACTAACTGTTAGGTAAAAAATTTATTTTACACGCTTTAAAATTATACTTATATATTTAATATTATAATTTTAATATTTAATATTATTATTTTATTAATATTATTATTATTTAAAATTAGTATTATTTTATTTTTTATTTATTATATTTAAAATATTATGCTTTCTTTAAGCTTGTGCTTTTACTATATACTTTCTTTTTACTTAATATGATATTTATCTTTTTGTATAGTGCTACTGCCATGTATTGGCTTTTCACTTTATATTATTAATATTATTTTTTGTTTGTATTCCAGACATTTTGCATGAAGTATACATTCATTTAATTACACTTTATCTTATTTTTTGTAAAAGCTCTAAAGGGCGTTTCTAAGTAAATTAATAAATAAATAATTTATGAATTGCCTTCGTGTAACTATGCCCTTGTATATAAATCATTTCTTTGAACTCACCAGATGTTGAACTAACCAACTAACAAATAAACAAACGTCTTCTTCAACACCCGAAATGCAATCTAAAAAAATGTGATGTAACTTGTCGTCTCAACTTGTCTAATGTTGAAAAATTACAAAATATATTGACTGAAGACTATATTGCAAATAAACATCAATGTCATTGAGATAAAAGCTTTTCAAAGATGTGAAATTGTCAGTCGTTTGCTGAACTTGAAGGCTAAAAACGAGACGTCTTCATAATTCAGCATTAAAGCTACAGTAAAATATTTTTATTTAGATTACTTAATCATAAATTTATACATCTGTGAAAGAAAATACTTTTGATCTTCTTACCGATTTATTTGCAAGGGCAAGGGGTAATAACTAATTGCATGAAATTTTTAAAATTATACACAGAATAAATTAAAATTAGCAATGGCAGTCCTACGTCAGAAATATTGGAAAAAAATGTGAACTTAGATGTCGCGTATCTCCATAATTATTGATAATGAGGTCATGGTTGTTTGAAAATTTTAGATTCATAATTAAAGCAGGAATTTCGTCCTGCGAGGTTATTACCTATTGTTTTCCAAATAACCCTGAATGCATTAAAAATAATATTGCTTAATACTCTATATTACAAATATGGACGAATCATTATCATTTGCGAAATCAATGTATACTGTTTCATGAGAAGAGACAACATATGTCACTAGCATAGCCCCTTGAAATGTATGGATGATTCCTATTTGGAATATATACATAACTTACAAAAATTCGATGTGTGGATGTTCTTACGATTGATGATCGTTGCATTGTGTAGATTGATCGGTTAAGCCAGCTCATACAGGTTGTACGCCATCGTACAAAAGACTAAATAGGTTCGTCTCTGTGAGACTTCTAAAATGCATCTATATTATATCATATTTTTGTTTTATTTTATTTTTAATGAGAAGACTGGGTACAAATACATTAAAAAATACAAAATATTTTTTTATTGTTTATTAATCACAATGTTTTCTTCTTTGACTTTAAAAGGAAAACCTTGTGGGAATTTGGGGATCTAGATAATCTCGATGTTCCGCTTTAAATATAATTTCTTGACTTATAACAATGGATCTTCTGTGTGTAGTTTTCTGGGATATTCTGCCATGTATATCTGACCTGTGCTCTCTAGCCGACTTTTCGGATTCCATTGCAAGGTCCATCATCAGAAAATTACACACAGACGATTCTGAACGGCTGTGAAAATCTGAGAACATTTACAACAATGGAGTTCACGCAATATTAATACGGTTCTCAGATATCTAACAAGTTGTCACTGAAATAATGGGAGTTTAGTTGTAAGAGAGCGCGTCAATATGGCGTTTCCCTATTTATACCCATTCACTCTCTTATTCTGTCTGGCTCTCTCACACATTCCGACAGACGTTCATCCAGGTACATTACAAAAATCTGTATACATATGTAATTTTCTTTCAAAACTGTGCAGATTGTACGCAAGAATACATTACAGTAGGTAGGTATATGTTTAAAATATGTTACTTAATAGTCCTTAAAGAAAAATAAAATATAATACTAAAATAAAACAAATTAAGTAATCATCATTTTTCACAGCTCACTGTACATAGTATTTCTTTCATAATTTTTCTATATTTTTTTTCCCGTTTCATTTTTCACTATCAAACTCAGTGCTATTCGTCTTCGGCCCGCTCTAGCAACATTAATATATTTAATAAATCGCTTCAGTGCGATCATGTACGATTATGGAAATAAAGAATTGATATATTGTTTTATAGGGGTTTGGGTAATTGCCAAACAAATATAATGCTGAGAAATTGTATACTTACCGCTGTTGAGATATCTTCAGTATTACATATTTTTCTTCTTCTTCTTCTACCTCTTATCCTATTAGGTCGGAGTCCTGCACCGCATAGGAGGTTCCAAATCTATCTTGGGCTTCGCTCTACACTTTTTTTTTTATTTATCATATAAAATACAATATTTCATACATATTATACCCAATTAAGTTGCTATCTCGCTTCGTAGCAGTCTTCCAACTGTTTCCGCCAGCTCCTCCTAGGGCGGCCCCTTGGTCTTCTGCCTTGCGGTCTTGCCTGGAACATCCGCTTTGGCAGTCTATCTGCCGGCATCTGCAAGATAGATCCCAGCCACCGTAGCTGTAATTTCTCGATAAATGTCAATAAGGGTTCCGCTTCGAGACATTCTCTTATTTGCGTATTTCTGATTCTGTCCCTTCTGGTAACTCCTACTATTTCTCGTAGAAATCCCATCTCGGCGGCCTGTAGCCTTGGGCGGGTTTTTTTGGTCAAGATCCAGTTCTTGTGGCCGTATACCAGGGTCGGAATGAAAACTGATTAGAATACTGGCAACATAGCTCGCTGGCTGAGCTCCGCTTTTCTAAGTGCGGGATAATACAGGGCTCGTGCTACCTTCCATTACTACCTCACTTTTTCTTCTTCTTCTTGTTCATCAGCCATCTTCTCTCCACTGCTGGATATAGGCCTCTTTCTTCCCTTTCCACCCTTCCTTGTTATTTGCTAATTGTAGCCATGTCTTTCCCCCCGCAGCGGCTATATCATCGGCCCATCTCTTTTGAGGTTTGCCGATGCCTCTTTATTCTCCCAAGGTCTCCATTTCAGAACTCTGGGAGGCCATCTTGTAGCATCCTGCCTTGCAACATGTCATGCCCATTGCCATTTTAGCTTCGCTACACGATCCATGATATCTAATTCTGTCATTTCTAATTCTATCTCTTAGGCTTACTCCAAGCACTCACTTTTTATATTGTAATAACTGCTTCAGTATTACGACCTGGTATTTTATATTGTAATAATGGCTTCAGTATTCCGGCTACAATAATCATAAAACGTAAATTCACTGACCCTTATTGCCAATTTGATCAGGGAATAATAATTTAAATGGCGTAATAAAAACTACAGCACTTAAAATAAAATTATTTCGAATCGCGTGCCATAGAGCCATTTTAGGGCGCCACTACACGAATTGGGTTTAAACATTCTGCTACTGATAAAATAATTTATTTAAATCGCGTTCAAAACATAACTTGGATTACTAACGACGGTATTGATGTCCACAAGTCTGAAGACTATCGGAGGCGACATTTTTTTATTGAGGCTACCTAATCTTTTTTTGTGTTACGGATATAACCGTGTATTACGTAATTTAGAGCCTAAAACTTTAATTTGCGTTTTAAATATTTTATACATACAGAGATTAGATGGCTAGGATTAATCTCGTTTTTTTTAAAATGTATAGGTAAGTACTTATCTCAAAAAATCATTTATGTATTTGCGCTATTAAACTATTAAAATCAAAAATAGTTATTTATTTTAACGGTACCAAAACCTTTCACAATAATTTGATGTTACATTAAATACATAATTTATAATATAAAATAGCAGAGTAAATAAAAGCAGGCATAAAATAACAAGATAATAAATCAATGAATATATTATTATAGATGTTTCACAGAGACAAAATTGTGTATTTATGGGAAAGTAGGTGTAGAAGCCTTTGGGTGTACATAGGGCTTACGACGTGTCGTACGGCTGGCTAAAGTGATCACTTTACACAATGTAACGTTCGCATTTCCACCCATGACAGAATACCGTGTCTACTAAATTTTTTGAAGTTGTATATATTTAAATTATATAGCATGTTTCGTATATGTGTTGCAACAATCCTCAGCGCGGCCGGCAACCAAAGCTTTTTCATTCCCCTTAAATGACCACAGATGTCACTAATGAGACATCTATTTTTAATTTAATAATGATAATAATATATTGATTGATTAATGATGTCCCTGTGACAAAAATCTAGCACTGTTCTGAAAAATTTGGACATACAAAGTAAATATAAAATACAAAGTAAATATAAAATAATAATGTATAAAAAGTAACCCATAAAAACCAAGTTTTTACAATACTCCCTTTCTCATTTTTGAGTTTCGTGTCAACCATATGCGTCGAAATCTCCATACAACTTACTAAGTTGTATGAAAAGACCATTAAAAATTTGAAAAATCCAAAATTATACTATCATTATTATTTTTTAACAAAAATTTGATAGATCTTCTTGATCGTCGCCACGAGTCTACTTAATTAGCCACGAATTAAAAGAAAGGAAGTAAAAAGAAACAATGTATATTCAATAATAAAGAAGTTAACAAACGGTGAGGTAATTACAATTTATGAATTTATGAAGCAACGGGGCTAGAAACAAAAATGGATTGCATTGTTTCTCTAAGAAATATTTATTAAGTTGAATACGGTAGCGCTCTATGTACCACAGAAGATATCCGATATGTGTGCGTATTCGTGTAAGTATTCCCAAGTGTAATAATCTATTAATGATCCCAAGTGTAGTGTTTAAAATGCCCAGTGTTTGTTTTATATCAACAATAAATATTTTGAGAACTGGTATGCCTTTGTGGCGCATTGATTGCAATAAGCGATAGAAGGATAATCGTGATCACTGTTGGATCTACAATCCCTTGTTGGACTGTAGATCCAACAGGGTGGACTTCTCAAGAGACCTGCTCCACTCATCTCGGTCTCGTGGCAGCTCTCCCCAGTTTTGAATATTCAAGGCAGATGTATCTTTGAAGACATTATCGCATAGTCGAAGTTTTGGCCTAAGCTCGGTATTGGTTTTGAATTTAGCAGGGACTTCTGTGATTGACGTTCAGCCATTCTCTTTATCCACAAGAGCCAGCCACCAAATTCTTCAAAGTCTTCCCAATTTTGTAAATTTTGTGACGCTTAGCTTCCTAAAAAAAGCATAGTGCTCATTATCGTAGAATCTACGCTATAGTCCATTGTCTAGAAATAGTCCAAATGTAAGCCAACAATTTTCATTTAAAAATGTACAGTGCTCGCCAATTCCTCCAATTAGTAGTTCCAAGTCTTAGCTGCGTATAAGATCAATGCGCTATGGTCTGATGAGCTATTTAACTGTAACTGGTTGCGGATATTTTATATGAACCGTATGTTTTTCCGAGAAACGATTCTCGACGTTTCGTTGAATTCTTCCGTCGTCAGGAGGACGATCTTTACCCGGTAGACGTCGCAGTAAAGTCCACCGACGTAACTAGTACATATTGCACACTGGCGACCTCTATCGTAGAAGAAGTGAACACTCCACAACAAAGTGCGTATAATTTACGCCATCAGAAGCATTAATCAGTCCGCCCTCTACCTCCGCGGGTAAAGGTCGTCCTCCTGGTGACGTTGAATACGAATTCAACTAAACGTCGAGAATCGTTTTTGGGAAAAACATACGGTTACGGTAACTGGTTACGGATATTTATAAAATATCCGCAACCAGATACAGTTAAATATGCCAAACGACTGTAATAACAGGTCTGATGAGCGTTATGTACACAATTTTTTTTGTGTTTTTGATTTGCGTAAATGATATAAAAAACTATTTACTCTCTATCATATTGACGAGTGTTTTTATAATTTTACAGGTCACAAGAGAAAATTACTTGGCTCTCTATTAGAAAATAAACGCTCTCAGTAATACAATTTAAAACTGATTTTCTGAGTAAACTACTGGGCCACCAAGGATAACGATAATTCTCACAGAAAAAAAGCACAGACTATTCAAACATATAAAAGTAACTCATTTAGAACGTATATACAACTTTCAAAAATTTGATAATGTGTGGATGTTCTTACGGTGAATTGGTGAATGTTGCATTGTGTAGAGTGATCACTTAAGTCAGCTCATACAGGTCATAAGCCCTGGGTCACCCTATAAAGACTTCCATTTCATATATCTCATATCAATACATTGGTCTCTGTGAGACTTAATTAATAATTATCCTAAAATTTATCTTAATTAATAATAATTATCCGTCTGTGGGCAAAATCCAGTAAGTGTGTTGTCAGAAGGCACATTTAAAAGTATTGTTATTTTTTTATTATTACTAATTATTTATTTTCAAAATATATTATAACTGAGGGATGTGTTTTTCTCTCGAGGGATGCGGTAATTTCACCCTACCGCAGCGCCTATTAAAATAGCAATCTTCAACGTCAGAATTCCCCTCTACCGGCCGTTGTTCGTTCTTTTATTGCAAACTTTTGAGTAGCTTGTTGGTCTTGTGGTTAAGACACTCGCCTCGTGATCCAAAGGTCGCGGGTTCGAACTGTTATGTACCTCTGTTACAAGTACCAACTTGCTTGTATTAGCCAATTCTTGTTTTTCATTGCATCATCTTTTTATGAGATCATCTTCCTATGATATCATCTTTTATGAAATCATCATTTTAAAGGTCACATTAATAATCAACTCGTGGCAGGAAATTACGCAAGTTAAAAAACCCGCTTACGCATTCTAACAAGGAAAAACCGAGTGAAACTAGTTCAGACAAGCTCGAGTGCGTAATAACCCAACCGAATCGACTCACGTCATTCTGGGGCTATATAAACCGAACATCCTTCCACCGAGTATCTATTATTTGTCCAGTGTTCTTGACATTAACATCGTCATCGTTGACTGTAATTGTGAAAAGTACTCTTGATTAAAACTTCTAAAATTATAAAGTTATTAAATTGTTTTTATTACTCGAGTCACCGGTTTACCCTCTACAAAACTTGAAGAAGACTGAAGAATACAAGGAGAAATCCTCTCTACAAGAGAACTATTTGAAAAGGACCACTCTCTTCATAAAAAGGAGCAGACCAAAGACTTTGGGTAATAACAAACTGGTGTCAGAAGTGTGGGATATTTCTACCATCATCCAGCAGCCGTTTCCAGCACGTAAGATTATACATCCCGAGTGGACAGGAAGAATCTGATTATCGAAATCCTTCATTCGAATTTTGTGAAGTCAACCTCTACCACTTGAGTCGTCGCCGGATCGTGTCTCCCAAGACTTAAGCTGTGAACCATTGTCATCATCTACATCGAGAGCCTGATCATCTTTCAACTTCGAAGTCAACACCGCAGTTCCAGCCACATCGCCAGACTGCAGTAGCTGAAAAGAAGCCGTAGAAGACCCGACAAGACCACATATTTCCTGAAGAAGATGCTCAAGATTACCAAGTAAGCAATTACATAAAATTCATCAACGACTCCAAATAATAGATCAACCTTTTTATTTTATCTACTATTTGTAAAATTTATTTTTATCAACATAATCAAAATTTTTTAAAAATTTTACAAATATCCCAGAAATTTTATACAAATTCTTAAACTTATTTATTTCGAAAGAGTGAAATTGAAGTAATGCCTAACGATATCAAAATGGAAAACCAAGAAACTGTTAGCCTTAGCATCCTTATGAAGTTCATAATACCATTCAATGGAAGCCGAGAATTATTAATTCCGTTTATCATGAATTGTAAGAGGGCTTTTGACCTCGCAACTCCTCAACAACAACCTATTTTAATGTCATATATACTTTCTCAACTTACCGATAAAGCTCAAACCGCGTGTTCAAATAAGATTATAGAAAAATTTGAAGATTTAAAAGACTATTTAACTAGAAATTTCGGTGATACAAAAACTCAAACACATCTTTTAACTGAATTACAAAGCTGTCGTCAAAATAATCATGAAAATGTCGCTGCATATATGTTACGTATTGAAACATGCATTAAAAATCTCAAAACCTCAATTAGTCAATCAACAACAAAAGAAGGCGAATTAGAAGGTAGATACGCCGCAACAGACGATTTAGCATTACAGACTTTCATTTTAGGATTAAATCCTAAACTCTCAGAACATTTGCGCGCTAGAACACCTAACACATTAAATGAAGCCTTTCAAATTTCTTTAGAAGAGGAAAAATTAATCAAACTGATAAACAATACAAGTAAAATGACGGTTTCTATTAAGAGATGTAATATTTGTGGAAAAAATGGACATCTACCTATTAATTGCTATAAGAGAAAAGATAACCATCCGCAAAAGGTATTCAACTTCACTCCTAGAAACAATAATAATAACCAAAACAATTATGGTAATAGTAACCATAATAATAATTTTAACAAGAAAATGTGTAATTTTTGTAAGAAGCCTGGTCATTTAATACAGGACTGCTTCAAGAAAGATCCTTCAAAAAGGGAAAAATATTTAAACAAAAATAAAACTGCTCAGATCAACCATTTAAACTTAAAGGGATCCACGTTGTGCATCGCAACGATGGAGTAGATAAAATCGATGTACATTCTTGTCTCTATCATATCAAATTTGATAGGACATGCTTTAAAAACTTGCCTTACATAAAAATCAGATTCAATCAGAATCATGATAATAAAATATATGATTTCCTAGTAGATACTGGAGCAGCAGTTTCACTAATATTAAGAGAAGTTTTAGACCAAAATAATTTATCAAGAATAAATTCCCAAGAAAAAATAAAAATTCAAGGAATTAGCAAAAGGGATACTGTCAGTGAAACAGATGGAACTATTAATCTTAAACTTTTTGATAAAATATATCATAAATTTCATGTTGTATCTAACATTAATTTAGAATATGATGGAATATTTGGAAATGATTTTCTCTCATCAAATAAATCGGAAATAAACTTCGGATCAAACGAACTAGTTATTGCGGAAAATATAAAAGTCAAATTACAAAATGAAACAATAATCTACAAAATTAAACCTAGAACGGAAACATTTGTTAAAATCCATGTTAATAATCCTGAAATTAAAGAAGGACTTATTCTAGATTTTGAAATAGCTAAAGGCGTAAAAGTTTCCAATGCTTTAACAAAAGTCGATGAAAACGGAAAAGCAATTATATCCATACTAAACACAACCGATAAGACTGTAAAAATACACTCATTCTCAACGACGTTAGAATCTTGTGGTTTATATAAGATTACACAACATAATGATTCACACAATGACGCACATGACCGCGTTAATAAAATCAAAACATTAGTCAGAACGGAACACTTAAACCGCGAAGAAAAACACTCATTACTCAACGTATGTGAACAATTTGCTGACATTTTCTTCACTGAAGGAGATAAGTTATCTTGTACCACAGCCGTTGAACATAAAATCATTACAACACAC
>JADDOH010015721.1:0-18366 GCA_016648135.1 Agrypnia vestita | reverse complement strand
TTTATTAACAAAAGAACATAATATTTGACATTAAAATTTAAAAATAATAAAAGTGCACATCATACCTGAAAAGAGAAACAACATTTAAAGCTATTATTTTATAATAGAAAATTGATTAATTATTAAATATGTATTATTCACCGGTATATTATAATTTTCTCAATAGGTCGATTGTCAGTTGTTTGTGAAAAAATTTCACACAAATTAAAACGTTCCATTTTAACAATTCAAATTAAATGAAGATCAATAGGTACCTACTGATCTTCATTTACATATATATAAAAAGAAACCCGTGTTTCCCTACCCGCCAAGTTTTCTCCACAACCAGCCACAACCACCCACCGGTGGTTATGGTGGTGGATAGCCCTTGGTGTCACATCGAAAATATACTAGTTTGGTGGGGGTGGCTGTGCGTGGGTGTTCTAGAAAATTCCCGAAAGTTCTATAAGGTTCTTAACTGAGTGGCTGAATGTGTCGGTGAAGGTTCTTGTACATTTGAATTTCTCGAAAGTTCTGGAAGGAAAATGTTCTAGAAAGTTCTATGACCTAAATTCTAATTCTAAAAACCTAGCTCCACTAGGCTCCACCCTCGACCTTCCGAGGGTGGAGCCATAATTCGGGCCAGCTCGCTGGAGCGCCGCGGCCGGTGATAAATCAGTTATCCTTGCGACGATGGTATGCCGATTGCGCGTGATGGACGGCCGATTAGCATGGCGCCTGCAGCGGAGGTGTGCTGCGCCATTAGCATGCGGCGGCGGCGCGAGGAATGCAAATCAGCCCGGCCGATGCAACTCGCCGCAGACGGAATGCTGATCGTCACCACCCACCACCACCACCACCACCGCCGGCTCTCCGCGCTCTGCCTCTCCTCGGCAGGACCCGCGGCTCGCAGCCGTAGCTCTCATCGACCAACCAGCATCGGTGAAGCGTCTTAACACTGGCCACCCTGACCCAGTGATGGGGACCCGCCACCCACCCTGGACCGTGCGCGGAGCGTCCTGTCGGCCCAGCACGTTCGCAGCCTAGTTGGCATTATTTTAATGCTAAACGCAGCCTCCTCGCCGAGCCACAGGCAGGGCGACACGAACTCCTGCGACCTGGTGAGTCGGCCGTCCGAACCCTTCGCTGTCCGAGAGTCTTTATTTGGAAAATGTACGCAATTATATAACAAAGGCAATAAACACAGATAAGTTAAAACAATAACTACAATAACTAAAAACTGTTGTTTTTAAAAACTAGTTTTGTTTTAAAAACTAATTTAAAAATTGTTTTCATTCTTTGTTTAGTCACTTTTCTCTTGATTTATTGCTTTTATTACTGTTTTCATACTTTGTTTATTGCTGTTATTATACTTTGTTTATTTCACATTTCTCTTTTTTTCTTATATAATTGGTTAGATTAGCGTTAAGATCTGAAATTACATTGATATATTGAGTCGTTCATAATTGAGCTCCAGTAGGATATTTCAAGATGTTTCTTTGTTTTATTGTACTGTGAACTTGTGAATACAAAAAATAAATAAATAAATAAAATAAGCCCAGTAAAGATACATGTATGACGGCTAAGCAAATTGGATATGGCATTATAATGCGACTTAATTTACACTTAAAGATCTATGTGAGTTTAATCTTCTTTTTCTTTTATTAGATCCTCGATCTGTATTGACAGGTCAGCCCTGGTCTTCTGACGAGGGCGATATTAGGTCTGCCGGCAAGTTTCTGCTGCTAGCTCTGGTACACCTGTATATATTACACTTCCCACCCCTCTCGAACCTTCTAATTTTGGACTTTTAAAATATTTTTATATCACATATCGGAAAAAGGTTAAGATTAAGAGAAGCAGGCCGAACCAGACAGAAAATAATCTCGGTAGACTGTTCGGCACATCCACCGTCGAGTTCAAGGGAATGCCGGTAGAGCGAGATAGCTACATACGTCTCGCTATATAAGGAAGGGTGTTGCCGCCTTCGTCTGTCGTTACTCAGAAAGCGACAAACAGAGATATTATCTTTATAAGATTGTAGCAAAGTATTTTTCTTTTATTTATTTTATTTAATTTTCTACGTTTGTCTGTAGGTTTATTTCTACAATTGAATGTTACACTATAACTAAATATTATTCACTTTATAAACACAAGAGATAAAAAACGAAAACAATTGAGTACAAAAAACAACAAAAAAGAAATTTTCAGTATAAAGTTAAAAATTTTAAGCAAATAAAGAAATGAGAAGGAAAAATAAATATATGTATATGCATAGCAAATTAAGAAAAGAGCAATAAATAAAGAAAATAGCAAATTAAAAATGTATATTACAAAATTAAGAAAAGAGAAAGAGAAAATATATATAGGTATACATCACTAATTAATTATTCATTGTCATTATCATAATAATACACTTCACATCATTTCAATATATATTTTTTTTTGGGTCGCAATCCTAGGATTGGTCTGCAACAAGCACTCGCCCTCTCCACTCCTCTCTGCCACCTGCCAGCTTTTTCATCTCTTGTGCTACAGCGCACATCTCCGATAATCTGGTCTACGTAGCTTAATCTCAGGCGGCCTCTACGATTGTTGCCTTCAACATTTCCCTCGACGATGGTTAAAAGCAGATAGCAGGCCCGGATACCTTATATTATGGCCCATCCAAATTGCTCGCTATTGGGCGATTCTGTTCAGGAGCCGCCTCTTTTCGCCCACCCTGCTCAACACCTAAATATATATAATAAATATTAATATTCAATATTAATACAGTTCATATATAACTTATGTCGTTTATTAATAATCACTTTTTAAGTTCTGACGCTGATTTTGGAGATTTAGTCCTTTTGGGAAAGGTGCTTTGTATTTTGTTCAAGAACATTGGAACTCGATATTCAATTGTCCTCGGACCATATTTGTTTGTTATTCTTGGTATTGCTAAAATTTGATTTGTAGCGCACCTTGTATTTCTGCCTTGATCAACTTACCTTTTTGTAAATTTCATTTTCGTGATTTTCTTTTATCAGCAGAAATAGAACTAGTCCAAGAATTGGCAAAATATTTACGGATGAATAGAAAAGTTTAGTATTTTGTCTTTGTTCAAAGTCCTGTCGATTTATGATTCTTTTTACGAAGTGAAGTGAAGTTGAAAACTTAACCCATTTTCAGCTAAAGTGTTTTTGCAGGGTAATAGTACGAACATCCAATTTTTGCAAGTTTTATACCTATATGTTCTAAATCAGTTTATTTATTGCTTATTTTACATTTGTTTTAATATAAGTTTCTAATAACTTCCACACCGTTGTGTTCTGTGGCAGTTATACCCATTTGCTATTTATGTAATAGTAACAAATAACAATAGTAAAGAAGTATAAACGTAAAAAAGAAAACAGAAATGATTAATTAAACTAATACATACAATCATAAGAATACATAAATCTAAAAGAAAAGAGAATATACATATAAAATAAGATAAAAATTTAAGTATTTACAAAAATAAATACAAATGATAAGATACAAAAAAATAAAAAATTTAAGTAGATACAAAAGTAAATACTATATTTGAGTATACTTGAAATTATATAAAGCAGATTTTGCCTATTTAGAGGTCAAGGGCGGATCACTTCTTCATCATACCTTCTACCTGATATTTTTATAAAATTAGTGATACGGTGTTTAAAAGGTTTGTGTATTTCAATTTCTTTTGGTAACTTGTTAAAAACAAGCGTGGCAGTGAAATTAAATTGCCTTTGTCCAAAAAACGTTTTCATTTTAGGTACCTCGAAATTAATTGCATTTTCCAGCCTTGTAACCCATGTTTGTTGTGTACGCTTGTCCTTATGGAATTTTACAAGTATGATTTTAAGGTATAATTGAAGAACGTTAAATATTCCAAACAAATCATCTGATTTCTTGGTGATTATACGCGTGATGCATTTTTGTGATTTTATCAGCGAATCATAACTGATCTAACACACCCTTCCCATCCAATCGAGTGATCGAACAATATATAGTCCTGAGGTTATTCATATATTCGAATGGACTATGCTAGGGACATCTATAGCCTTTCCCATGACATATAATATATACATTTCGCAGCTGGTGATGATAATGTAGATTTTTTTAAAGCTTGGTAAAACAGTTGGACAGATTGATGAATGTTAATAGCTACTTAACAAACATTGTTTCGATTCTACCTGCGTCCTAGTGTCAAAACATTAATCAAGCCGCTTTACACACAACAAGTTATAAAAATCATTATTATTGAAGTTCTCTGTATCTTCAGAAATCATCGATACACATCTACAACAAATTTCTTAGTAATAAGATTGCACCTGCGATTGTGTTGTGCTGAATGTTCATGCCGAGCACGCGCTGATATGATTTCTAAGTACGCTATTAAAAAAACACGTCTACTTTTATAAATACTCCAACCAACAATAGGCACTTCGATTCAACCAAAAAAAGACCCTATTTATAGCCGTCTGCAATGGCATTCAATAACATGGCGCAGTTGTCGGAGCTATTTTCGTCTCCATGTGATATTCGAGGCGGTCGTGAATGCAAAGTGAAGGAAGCCTGCGCGGCCGGCAGTACTCGATCATGACCTATGAGAAATCAGCTACTCAACTGTCGGAGTATTGGGATAGTATTTCGACACGGATACAGGATGCTCGTATCTATTTCATTTCTAATTTGACTTGCACTAAATGAAATGAATTTTTCATATTGGATATATTGATCAGACTTACAATGATTGCCCCCAGATTGTTAGTCTGATCGACTTATATGCCCCATTGAGGTCATCAAGACATAGTGCATTATTCTATTATAGTGGAAATGTCAGAACAAATGCATTACCAAACTCTGTAATTCCTAGATTACACTCATTAGGGAATGAACATGCAGAGGCGGGTGACATTTTTGCTGATAATATAACTGTGTATAGGACAAAGCTGATACAATTCTTTAGATCTCACCGAAATGGAAATGGACAATAAATTTTTCTGTATTATTATTTTACCTTTTAACTATTATTATTTGTACCTTTTATCTGTATTATTATTTTATCTGTCTTACGTTATTTTTTAAAATTTATATTCTGTATATTTGTAAAAGGCCCATAAGGGCGTTAATTAAATAAATAAATAAAATAAAATAAATAAGTTACTGTATTACAGTACGACGTTTTACAAAAAAAAGTCAGAAATATTTTTAAAAATGCCATCTTAGATATAAGATCATGGTTGCTTGAACATTTTCACTCCTCACTAAAGCAGGAATGTAGTGCTGTGAGGTTATTAATGTCTTCCAAATAACCTTGTATATGTATTTATGAAATTTCAATTGTCTTTATATAATCAAATGAAAGAAAAAAGACCTTTTATTTTTGAAAACTTCGTTCATGTTGTTCTGTACCAATAATTTTGATCAATTTTATTTTGTTTGCTTGTTCGCCACTTGCCCTATACAAATCACTGTGCACGTAATGTGTGTATTTAGACATAATCGCATTGCATTGATATTTTGAATATACGCCTGTTTCATTAGATATTAGTAACGTATTGTAGTTTGTATTTTTTACCAAGTATTCTGCCTCATTAAAAAAGGTGGAAATTTCCAACGGGAAAAATAGATGTCTGACTTTTAAAAGTATGTAGATAAAATTTAATTACTTTCTGTATCCTCATCATCAATGTGATCGTCCTGGCCTCGTGAATTTTCCTTCCTTGATCCCTATTACAGGACCACATCTAACACATAGTCGCTCCGCCTTAGATTTTTTCGCTTTCCCCGAGCTTTCTGCGCTCTGTTGGCTCTGTTCAGCAATGACCCCTTCACATAACCCAAACACTGAAGTCTTGATATTTCAAGAAACATTTTTTTCAGTATTTATTTATTTCAATGCTTTACATAATAAAATTTCGTTTTAGGTTTGGTTCTACTATGCCTGTCTCACTAGAAAGCTCTGTGCTGAGACAGGCAAAGTTTACAATTGTAACTTACATAGATGCAAGTACATTAAACAAATACAAAGTTTACATAAAATGACATTTAAGTTGTCACTCTATTGTCCCAATAAATAGTGGACCCATCTCTCTCATACAAATTTTAATAATTGTATTTACATTTTTAGGATACTTTGATAAATATTATAGCTTAATCGATAAAGCTATCATCGAAAATAGAACGTTCCGGATTCGGGTACCGTTGAAAAATATGTTTTTCAATGGATATTTTTTATGTATTATTCTTAATGATACATATTTTTTTTAAACTTTTAGACATAATATTTTATGAAAAAATTAATACACGCTCTTTTAAAAATACTTAAAAGGGGACTTTTTAACTGTTACAGTACTAAGGACTGTCAGAGTATGTGCGTGTGTCAATAAAATCTTGTTCAAGCGAAGAATGAATGATACATTGAAAGTAAGATCACGCAAGCAATTGTTTGGGGTTTGAGGAAAAAGTGTTTGCGTACATTTTTTAAATATATGTAATATTATTTTATACTCCTTAAATTTTGTGTGTTAGAATCTTGTAATCAATTTAAATATTAAAACTCTTGATATTTTCAATTTTATTTAAAAGTATATTTATAATTCATTTACGTTTAGTGTTTACAAATTATAATATAGTACAATTGACTACAGAATACAGTCAAGTGTTACGTGCAACCACTGTTGACTCAAAACTCAAACGTCGCTTTTAAAATAATACAAACCTGCAGATGTCACCGGAATGTACAATGTCCGATAAAATAACGCGTCATGATTATTTTTTTGAATAACTAAGCTAATTTTGTAAAACTTATGAATGATTATTGTTGATTTTAATTAAACAACTTTGTATTAACCACTTAACTAGTAATTCTACGTCTACCGGTCTACGTAAACTAACTATCCATTATCTATTCTAGCAAACAAATCAATTTTTGAACGGGGGCGTGCCTACAGCTATGGTGGGGATAATTGAGAAGTGGACGCCGAATAGGGTAATATGTCAAATAACGGGCTATTCATAAAATTTATCTGGTTGTTAATTATATTGGCTTTAGTGTTTATTTTTTTTATTTTATCAGGTATTTTTTTATTTCTAGTATTTCTAAGTTATCTAATCTAAGGCCCCTATTATTTATGTGTAAAATCTTTATACCGTTTTCCTTTTTAAATTTGTGGCCTGTTTCCAAAAGATAATAATAATAATAATAGTTTTTTTATTCATATCTAATTTTTTTTTAATTGTATTACACTTCGACTGCCTAACTAGGGATTACCTGTTTGGAGGCAGTCGACTACGCACATATCAAAAAGAGAAGAATATAATTTAGTATACATTACAATAAATTTTTTAAATGAACAAATATATAATAAATTTAAATTTGATAAAATAATTAGAAACATAATTATCGATAAAGTAAGGTAAAGCAAAAAGAGAAATCGAAATAAAATATAAATTACAAAAAATATAATAAAAAATTCAAATAAGCAAAAAACATTGAGAGAAAATTACACAGCATTACAATGGAATTCATTTCAGGGTTTTCTCAGATAGTTCGCGAATTCAGAAGAGCTATTTTACCTATATAGTCATTGATTAGCATGACAGCCATGATTATTGTATGGGTGGGTTAAATATTTATTCTAAGATTTTCCCTTATCCCCGACAGACAGACAAGTGAAGCTAAATAAAAAATGTTCAAAATTGTCAATAAAAGTATTGTGCATCTTCTTCCTGTTTGCTTCCACCGAGTTTCTCTTGGAAGTACAGAACGCTCCACCCTGTATAGCCGCGGCGATTGCAATTCCGCTCCCAAGCGACAGACAAACCGCATTTATACTCCACGGAGGACACCCGAGAATACTAAAAGGTGTTTGCTGATTTCTCGCACGGCCCGGTTTGGCAACCAGGGTGCGCATGGTAAACTCCTCAATTTTATTACTAGGTGCACCTGCGACGGGCGCTGCCGATCAGCTCACATCGCCGCACTCCCACTCCTGGCCACTTCGTCGGTCTGAGAATGAGATGACCGAAAAAAGGGATAAGTGCAGAATATGGCGTTGGGAGCTATTTTTAATATTCACACATTTTCCGGTAAAAGTGAGTGTTCTGATTCCAAAAATGTCATGAAATTACCCGCCACGCAAATACTAAACGAGTAATTTCAATTTAAAAAACTAACCCATAAAAAATAAGATTTTATTTTACTCCCAATAATTGATTGACTGAAAATGAAACATGTCTAGACAAATATCTGTATCAAAAATTTCTAAAAATATCTCTTTATTATTTGATTTCTTCCCAAGTGTGCCGTCATCTGTGAACCAATTGTCATAAATTTTCGAAATTCGTAGTGAAGCACCTATTATACCTACCGACGGAGTAATTCAAATTTTAAATATTCCGTGACGTTATTGGGCCGCCGGCGCCGCTGATAGTAATCAAACTTTTGTAATGATTCTAATTTGAAAAAATTTCTAAAAATCCAAAATTATACTATAATTATTTTTTTTTAACAAAAATTTGATAGATCGTCTTGATCGTCGCCACGAGCTCGATTGGATCACGGGAAAAGGGTCAAAAATCGATCCAAAGTTTTTTCGACGGCAAGCAGGCGAGCAAGCAAGCAGACGCCACGAGTTAATATAAAGGGAGTAAAAATAGTAATCATTTCCTTAGTAAGTTTGACAGATCAGCCATTCTATGTCATTTTAAAGTTTAACAATACTATGGTTGGGGTGTATAGTGTTGTGAATATAGTAGTGTAGTGTTGGTCCTGACGAAGAGACGGGTACGTCTCGAAACCGGTAGACCCTGTATCTGGTAGTGGTTTTTATTAAGTTAACTAACATTCTGTTATAATGTCTAACCATAAAGTTAATGCTTTAAACATTAATAATATTAATAATATTAGGTCCTTACATATGAAATTGGCGTTTAGTATGGGAGGAACATAAAGCCGATTTTTTTTTATTATAATATTTTTATTTAATCAAAGTTTGTACCATTGCTATCTATGCACTTTTGCCATCTCATAGGTAGTTCATCGATCCCTTTACTAAAAAAACCATTCGGACGGGAATCAATAAAATCTTTGAAGGCGGTTTGGACTGCCCCATCGGAGTTGAATTTTTTCCTTTGCAAGAAGTTATCCAAATTTCGAAAAAAATGGTAATCTGTTGGGGCAAGGTCCGGAGAGTACGGTGGATGTCTTAGACATTCCAATTGAAGCTCCTCTAATTTGGTAGCCGTCTGTTGTGCAGTGTGTGGTCTAGCGTTATCATGAAGCAGCAGTGGCCTAGAGCGATTAACCAGCCTCGGTTGTTTAGCAGCTAGCTTTTCCATCATGGTTTGCAGTTGCTGACAATAGACATCTGCTGTAATCGTCTGGCCAGATTTAAGATTAAGAAAATCCCTTCATTATTGTGCCGGTTGAGTAATGAAACGCAGCAGTCAACGCGCGTTTGTTGATTTGCTTCACTCAATTCGTGAGGTACCCACCTTTCAAGCTTTTTCACCTTACCAATTTGCTTCAAGTGGATTAAAACAGTTTTATCACTAACACCGCAGCCTGCAGCTAACTCGGATGTGGTTTGCGATGGATCCGCTTCCACAATAGCCTTCAATTCTTCATTATCAACTTTGGTCTCCGGCCGTCCACGGGGCTTGTTCTGCAGGTCGAAATTTCCAGAACGAAAACGTTGGAACCAAAAACGCACTGTGTTTTCTTTTGCGGCACCGTCGCCATACACATCATTAATACTTCGAGCCGTTTCTGCAGCACTGGTGCCACGGTGGAACTCGTACTCGTAAATAACGCGATATTTCAAGTTTTTCATTTTGTAAACTGAGTGACGCAAAGAAAAAAACAATTGAGGAAAAAACAAATGAATTATAATTTTCAAAACACAAATACATGAGTAAATAGCTGTATAAATTTGGATTTGGAATTCCTAACCAAAGAGAAGATATTTGAGATCAAATTTGCCAGTACGGCAAAACATCAATTTCATATGTAAGGACCTAATACTTCAATATTTTCACTGCACGCGCCCGAGTCTGGAGTGCAAGGGTTGATTGTCCAAACGTAATAAAACACACACAAGCACATTTTCAAATGGACCAGGATCGAGCACAGCCCGTAGATCAGCAGTCGGGCAGGCACGACCATGTTTTATAGACCCGTCTAAAGTGACGGGGTGATAAAATGAACAGTTACGGCATCGCCACCGGGCTTGTCTGGATGGCGGACGTCACTTCCCCGCGGCTAGAAAAATGTTAAATATCGGCGCATTAACAATAACGACTCCTTAACTCAGCCCGGCGGAAAAAAACTACATCTGAAAAAACTGACTGGGCCATTTGCATAATGGCAGATTTAAAATGCAATTAAATAAATTCCCGCGATATTTTTGAGTTTGAAATATTTATTTTACGGCCTCGCCGAGTAAATGCCATTTAATAAATATCTCGCGCTAACGGCCCGCCATTACACGCGTTCGGGGAAAAATTCCGTCGACTTTTATTAGCGGTAACGCTGCCGAAGTTTATTAATAATTAATGTTAAAATACTTATAAAAACAATTTATCATCTCGCCTTTTTTAGGTTTATTTCGAAGAAATGTACCCCATTTTTGATTATGACTAAGAGACCTCATATATAGAGTTGATCATAGTTTTTACTTATACGCTAGTTTACGAGGAAAAACACCACACCGAGATCTGCGGGACCACAAGGCGCCACCGCTTTAACGTAATGATACACATACTCATTAGTGGCACATGAGCTATTTAGTGGTACGTGTATACGCACATTGCTAGTAATGAGCATGCTCATTTGATTTGCGGGCGAAAGGGGTATCTTTTGAGCATGTGTGATTAGGCTTGAGAATGAGCATTCTAATGTCATTCGCGGCTAGTATCGATTATTATCAATGCGATCTTCTCAGTCCGCGACAGATGAAACAAATATGGCGCGTTGGGGAGATGACGAAACATTACTTTTCGTGACTTATTATAAGAATCACGAATGTCTGTGGAATTCTCGGTCACCGCTATGTAAAAATAATATAGCAAGAAATAATGTTTATGAAACTTTATTAAAAGACATGAATGATTCATATCTTACAATAAAAATTATAAAAACTAAAATCGAAAATATGCAGATGGAAACTCGGAAACTATTATGATTTATTGGTTCACTTGAATTTCCTGTTTCAGTTTGCAAAGTTTCCATTCTGAACAAGAGTGTCTCTATTCTATGACAAGAGTATGCCAGTAATAAGCATGTGTGTTTAATAAGCATGCTAATAACGAGCAAGTGTGTACAGTTGTTAGAGCATGCTAGTTTTGAGCGTGTCAATGAGCATGTGTATCAGTAACTTTACTCGAGAGCTAAAGAGCTGCCCACAATGAACGCGCCTTTAGTGTGGCAGGCCCGGTCTCACATGGAATAATACTCAGAACTCAGAGCCTAAACATTTTCATCAAAGAGCTATAAATGAATTAAATTAACAGCGTCCTTGCGATGATCTTCATTATTATACATAATTAAATGGCGCTATTAAAATAAAAAATATATTATTTACCTTCCAGACCACCACCATAAAGCAAATCACAACCTTTTTTCATTAAACAGAAGAAATCAAAGCCTAGAAACACATTTATAACATTAAATACTGAGTCTGCACATAATAGACGCGCACATCACTTAATTCTAATCGTGTCGTGTTCGAAAAATATAATTATGAATTGAAATTGTCAAAGTGCCGTACAAGCGAAGAGCCGTAAAAAAACTTTATACATATCTTTCTAAATATATAGGACACAATTCATTTGTGGACACGGTGATTCCCATATTTGTCAGATTTCAATGAAAGTTTCATGAAAAGTTTACTGATATCAGATTACTTTATTCGACAGTCCGATCCACCATATAGTTGTAAAATTGTAGCTGTTCAAAAACATGAGAAGCAAAATCCTATTTTTAAAAGCCCTTCTGCAGGATATGAATAATTACATTTACCAATCATCATTATAACCAAACACCATTGTTAGAATGCAGGTTACAATCACAGTTTATACCATCACCACTGTGTATAATTAGAAAGATCTAATATTTTCCAGATAGTTATAATAAGGTACTACTGAGTCAATAGCTTTAATTCGACTTATGAATCCTATTATACTTAGCGTACGCTTTCCTGATAAAGTCACTTTGGCATCGAAACCGATCAATCAGTAAATAAACTTATTTAATACAAAGGTAGCCATTTGTTCAAATGAATATTTATGTATACCCAACCACAAAGCGAACGCTACGAATAAAATAATCCGGAAAATCTATACAAGGACCGAATTTCATCATATTTCGTCATAAAATTAAATAAAAATTGCACGGACCGTATTTCACCATATTTCGTCACAAATATATTTACGTGACTCATCGTTCATAAAAAAAATCTTCAATTTAATCAAATGTAATTTTTTAATAGATCTGTTTAAGATGTTGTCTTCTGAAGAATGTCCCGCCGGCAGATAACATCTCCGCGGTGTCCATCAATTTTCTGGTAATTATTTGCGACTATTTCCACCGATGACTACCGCGCACCTGGACGCAGCTCCCTGGCGCAGGTCGTCAATATTCATTGTCGTCAGCATACTGTCGATGATTAAAAAGCGTCCTTATGCGTAAAGCCTTAAAGTCATTCTTAGTAACGTATAAAAATGACTATTCTCTCAGTTTAATAACGCGTTCTTTCGTTTACGGTTGTAAAACTAATTTGGGCCTCTAAAAATGAGAGACAGAGATATAAAAATTGTGTTAGAAGTGTCAGATGATCAAGAATCATATTCGGAAACAGAAGATTTTGTCGAGGAAGCTGAATCCTCCGACAGCTCTGACAGTGATAGTGATAACAGTGATGTACAGCCTGTTTGGATAATGACTTCAAAAGACGGACGAATAGAATACTCCAAAGAACCATTTACTCAATCTCGAGGAAGTGTATCCAGAGAAAACATCATTACCTTGATGCCAGGTTTGACATGTTATTCTTATTCAAGAATTACTACAGAGGAAATATCGAATTTTTATATATTTTTTCCTCCTCCTTTGATACATACTATTTTAAAATATACTAAAATAAACAATTCATAATAGAGATTATCTCCTAGGATCCCACATATTGGAAAACCTAAGGAAGCGCGTATTCTATCCTACATCGTCTTAAACGTGATGCTGAAAGAAATAGGCTGGACCATTCTCTTTCAGATAATAATAAAATTTTATGCATTTCGAGAGTTTCGACATTTCGGAGTTTCACGGCCGTTCTAAAGTTTTCTGAGATAATTTCAACGTGTATACAACCTCTCTCACTGACCGAAACGCTACAAAATCGATTGTGATTATTACTGACAACAGGATGTTTTTAATTTCAGACCATCATTTCTATTAAGTTCTCCCGGCGTTTATAGAATTCGAGTGATGACAAGACGTGCATGATAACTTGGGATTTCCCAAGACCTTTTACTCAAAAGGCAAAGCGTGCTCAGCCAATGCCGACTTTTCTGGATGGCCGAATTCGCATACCCGTTTGCGCTCGTCAACCACTGTTCGTCCTACGTATGCAACGCAGTCTCGGCAGTCCAGTCTATAAACACTAGCCGATTCTAAGCGGTCTCGATCCTTCGCTGATCTTAGCAGGTCCTCGGGTATCTGTCGGATGCTGTATAGAGCTCTCAAAAATGAGGCATTGTTAAAGTTGCAATTTCCTCAAAGATATTAGGTCCTTACATATGAAATTGGCGTTTTGCCGTACTGGCAAATTTGATCTCAAATATCTTCTCTTTGGTTAGGAATTCCAAATCCAAATTTATACAGCTATTTACTCATGTATTTGTGTTTTGAAAATTATAATTCATTTGTTTTTTCCTCAATTGTTTTTTTCTTTGCGTCACTCAGTTTACAAAATGAAAAACTTGAAATGTCGCGTTATTTACGAGTACGAGTTCCACCGTGGCACCAGTGCTGCAGAAACGGCTCGAAGGATTAATGATGTGTATGGCGACGGTGCCGCAAAGGAAAACACAGTGCGTTTTTGGTTCCAACGTTTTCGTTCTGGAAATTTCGACCTGCAGAACAAGCCCCGTGGACGGCCGGAGACCAAAGTTGATAATGAAGAATTTGAAGGCTATTGTGGAAGCGGATCCATCGCAAACCACATCCGAGTTAGCTGCAGGCTGCGGTGTTAGTGATAAAACTATTTTAATCCACTTGAAGCAAATTGGTAAGGTGAAAAAGCTTGAAAGGTGGGTACCTCACGAATTGAGTGAAGCAAATCAACAACGCGCGTTGACTGCTGCGTTGCATTACTCAACCGGCACAATAATGAAGGGATTTTAACTCGAATCATTACCTGTGATGAAAAGTGGATCCTGTACGATAATCGGAAGCGCTCATCGCAATGGCTGAACCCTGCCGAACCAGCCAAACCATGCCCCAAGCGAAATTGACTCCAAAAAAGTTACTTGTGAGCGTTTGGTGGACTAGTGCTGGTGTCGTTCACTACAGCTTTCTTAAATCTGGCCAGACGATTACGGCAGATGTCTATTGTTAGCAACTGCAAACCATGATGGAAAAGCTAGCTGCTAAACAACCGAGGCTGGTTAATCGCTCTAGGCCACTGCTGCTTCATGTTAACGCTAGACCACACACCGCACAACAGACGGCTACCAAATTAGAGGAGCTTCAATTGGAATGTCTAAGACATCCATCGTATTTTTCGGACCTTGCCCCAACAGATTACCATTTTTTTCGAAATTTGGATAACTTCTTGCAAAGAAAAAAATTTAACTCCGATGGGGCAGTCCAAACCGCCTTCAAAGATTTTATTGATTCCCGTCCGAATGTTTTTTTTAGTAAAGGGATCGATGAACTATCTATGAGATGGCAAAAGTGCATAGATATCAATGGTACATACTTTGATTAAATAAATATATTATAATTAAAAAAAATCGGCTTTATGTTCCTCCCATACTAAACGCCAATTTCATATGTAAGGACCTAATAGATGGTAGGGATGGGGCTTGAGTTATTGAAACTTACACAAGAAGGCAAGGCAAGATGCTACAAGATGGACTCCCAGAGTTCTGAAGTGGAGACCTTGGAAGAGTAAGAGAGGCGTCGGAAGACCTCAAAAGAGATGGGCAGACGATATAAACGCCGTCTTCTTCTTCTTCTTCATCAGCCTTCGTCTCTCCAATGCTGGATATAGGCCTCGTCCTTCTCTTTCCATTCTTCCTTTTTGTTTTCTGATTGTAGCCATTTCTTTCCCCCCACAGCGACTATATCATCGGCCCATATCTTTTGAGGACTTCCGATGCCTCTTTTATTCTCCCAAGGTCTCCATTTCAGAACTCTGGGAGGCCATCTTGTAGCATCCTGCCTTGCAACGTGTCCTGCCCATTGCCATTTTAGCTTTGCTAAACGATCCATGATATACCCTACTCTAGTTTTGCGCCTAATTCATTATTTCTAATCTAATCTATCTCTTAGGCTTACTACAAGCATGGATCTCTCCATGGCTCGTTGCGTGTATTTGAGCTTTTCTACACTTTTCTTTGTAAAGGCTATAGTCTCCAATCCATACGTCATCACTGGCAGTATGCATGATTCAAAGGCTTTTCTTTTTAGTCTAATTGGGATCTCTTTGTTCTCGAAGATATTTTTGAGTTTGCCAAAAGCAGCCCAGCTCATTCCTATTCGTCTTAGCAATTCTGCTGTTTGGTTATTTTTGTTCATTTTTATCTTGTGTCCTAGGCATAAATATTCATCTACTATTTCAATATTATTATCATTGATAGTGATGGCTTTGTTCTCTGGACTCAAACGCCGTGGGAGGAAAGAAATGGCTACGATTAGCAAATAACAAGGAAGGATAGAAGGGTATGAAAGTGGCCTATATCCAGCAGCGGAGAGATGAAGACTGAAAAATGAAGAAGAAGAAAACACAAGAAGGCGGAAGTTGCCTCCAAAGAATCTAACAGGAGCATTATTGCTGACTCGGAGATGAAAATCTCGTTCGTAGGCACGGCAAACGCCAGCCATCACTTACATATGCTCATGAATAAATAATAGGTGATTAATGGGCGATGATGTTACAGCGAGTAGAAC
The DNA here is from genome assembly GCA_016648135.1 of Agrypnia vestita. Lineage (NCBI taxonomy): Eukaryota > Metazoa > Arthropoda > Insecta > Trichoptera > Phryganeidae > Agrypnia > Agrypnia vestita. Next base: position 2,207 of record JADDOH010015721.1, on the reverse strand, counting down.
AATAAATAAGTCCTGTAATTGAATGAGTCGAACGAGGCTGGAGTCCGCCGCATTAATAACAATAATTAAAATAATGTTTGTTTGATCGACCGAGCGCTGGAGGTTTTGAAGGATGGCGGCATTGATCGTTACGACGGGCGATTAAAGAGATGTGGCCGCCACGCCGCACAGCCCGCAGCACACCTGCCGCGAGGTGACAAAGCCCCGCGGAGGCGGAGGAACGACGTCCGCGGGCCGGCAGACTCGCGGCCGCCTGCTGGCGAGGAGGTGATTACACACAATAGGCGATGTTTGCGATTTTCGCCAGTCCAATAAACAATAGCGTCGATAAGCACAGTGTGGACCAGAAGTGAGCGTGCCACAAGTGATCGGACATTTGATTGGGCATATTTGTAAAGTCTGTCTTTAAGATTTTATCTTCTTTCTTCAATAGACAGAGCTACATATGACGATTTTTAACGCTTCAACGCACCAAGAGGCCTAATTACAGAAAATAAATACATCACAAAACACCCAGCCTTGAGTAAATCACATAGATTAAATTGTGATCTCACCGGGAATCGAACCCGGAACGTGTGCGAAGATAGTGTCATACCCACTGCGCTATGAGGGCCGCCAAAATGTTACGATTCGGAAGAGTGAAGAAAAAGAAGTTAGTAGAGGAATGAAAATCCGAAATCTTCAATTCAAATTCAATTTTTGAATTCCAGGCTGTAGTAAATAAAATGACAATAGCCGACATAGGTAGGGTACAAGAAAAAAAAAAGACTCGGACGCGAAGTCGCAGTCGAAGACAATAGCTATACATGCCTTACATTGCCTTTTTGGGCACTCACTTAACTCTTCTCTAAATGATTGTTTCAAACATACACATGTGACCTTTGAATTATTTGGTTTAACCAAACCATATATTTCTATCTTATTCTTCTTCTTTAGCGGCCTCTCAGCACTCGGAAGCATAGTAGAGGGCCATCATGCCCTTAACGTCGCCTTTGAGGTTTAGTCTGCTAAGCACGCCCCTACCTTTTGCAGATCTGCTTGGATATTATTCGCCCCTCTCCGTCTTTGTGTTTCAGTCCCGTGGAATATGGCATCCTTACTTATCCCTTTCTATTCTTTTTTCATAAATTAATTTTTTTTATGCTTTTAGTTCAAGCGTAAGTTCCGATGTGATGAATTTTTTTTTTTCTCTATTAATTAGATCAAATATGGAAATAAAAACACCCGTTTTTTAAGTTCTACCTTTTTAATTTTCTGAGACGCGTCTTGCCTTATGAGGGGAATATCAATATAAATATTTTAGTATTAAATATTATCCTTAATAAAAATATAATAAACAGTCAAATTCAATTCCCAAACAACCCCATTCTTAACATTTTTCCAATTATAAATAAAAACTCTCCACCCCACTAGTTAACTATGTAATTTAATTTAGTATACTTTGTATCCTCCTGGGGAAGGAATCTTCGTAGAGTACTTGTAGAGGTGTTTATTTATATTGAATAAAGAAAAGAAATATTTAGTTGTGTATACCAAGTTGTGTTTTATTTAATAATTAATAAATATTTTATATTCAATAACTTGTATTTATATTGAAAGTATTGGAAAGAAATGCTATATAATTTTAATTCTTGTAAAGATTTTTTATATATTTCTTCTGAACACAAGTTAAACTATTTTATCAACTCTTTATTAATCTTTGTCTTGACCGCGTTCGTTCGTTTAGTTTTGTTAAATAGGCAAAAATACACCAAATATGGTGAAAAATGTAAATATTGACGGTGATCTCATTGAAAAGGAGTATGAAATGTGATATTTAGGTATGCAAAATTAACTTTGGCACCAAATTTTGAATATGTTCTTCAAAAATATCAAGAAAATATTTTTTCTTGGAAGATTGAGAAAAAAACTGAATAAAAATAATGCAGAGTTAATATACAAAACTACAATAACTCCTTACATCAACTATTGTGCTAGTCTTGTATTTGGCCATTGAAGGAAACATCAAGAAACTACAAGTGATGCAAAACAGGGCAATGAGAATCATATAAAAAAAAAGTAAATACATCAGAATTGAAGGAATGAGAAGAGCACTCAATTGGAGGGAAATTAAAAAAAATACTTATTTATAACGTTCTCATATTTGTACATAAAATTTTCAATAACAAATGGCCAAAATATTTTTTGAACAAAATTATTGTAAATAG
>JADDOH010015719.1:0-15100 GCA_016648135.1 Agrypnia vestita | reverse complement strand
ATAGCCGATCTCATTCCGTTTTCAATGAAAATTAAAACTAATGAGTGCATCGATTATTATATCGCATATGTCATTGGTATTAATCGTTAATCGAAATATATAATCGTCTATGTAACAATGTCCATCATTAGCGCTACCAGATAGCTCAAATAATAATGAGGTATGAGAAACAAAAAAAATAATTCTCTACTTAACTCTCCATCCATCACTGACATTATGTAGACGCTACGCTCCTCTAGATAGCGCTGTTCTCACAGCCTTGGCTGGCAGCTGAAATGTATAAAAGTACGTCATTTTTGACGGGTCTTAGCTAGTGTTTGGTTTGGTTTTCTTTGGCCATTTTTTCCATCCATTTTCCAAACCAAACAGCAGCATTGCTAAGACGAATAGAAATAAGCTGGGCTGCTTTTGGCAAACTCAAATATATTTTCGACAACAAAGAGATCCCAATTAGCTTAAAAAGAAAGCATTTGAATTATGCATATTCATCCGTATTCTGAAAATAGCAATGTCTGGATCTTTAACCCTTTGAACGCGTCCGTATCAACAGTTGATACGGCTATGAATACGTTTTTGTGCGCGGCCGTATCAACTGTTGATACGCCGACTTTGATCGCCGATCAAGTAGAGCGCCTAACTCATACAATATTTTAACATATACTGGATGAATCCCAATACTTTCATGGTGCTGGCATCTACAGACATTTCTTAAAAATAAAATCATATTTCGTAATAAACATTGATTATCTGTCACATATGCCGAACCTGTAAATCTGTAGTATTTCAAAAACTGGCCGCGGGATGGCGCGCACACGAAAATCGTTCGACGGGACGAATACGCATGCGTCTAGCTACAAAATCAGTTGGACAAGCGCCGATCCCATATTTGTTCGTCGCGGCTGTCGAATTACGAAAAACTTTTGAAATTTTGATACTTTTTTTATTTATCCCTCGAGTTGCGCCTTACATGTTAATGTGTGTTACAAGTGTTAGTTTGTGACTATAGTTTTTGTATTTTGACGATTAATTTTTTTAAATTTTATTCTTATATAACCGTTTTTCTTTCAAATTGTTTAGAAGTGCGTGTTATATATTTTTAATCAAAATTTAATAATAATATAATTAATAATACAATAATTATTAATAAGCTAAATATTATTTTTGAATTTTAATCCTACAATTTAATCAATATGGCCCACTTTTTAAATGATGATGGGATAGAAATTATGTTGGATTCCGATTTTGAAATGTCTGAAGAAGACTACGATCCGTCGGAAATGTCTGACGTTGAATATCAGGCCGACGGATCTACAAGTGAAAAAATATTGCGTTCCTGGGTATCTGGACCTCACATTCCGATAGTACATGAATTTGACGATTTTCAACCGGGTGTTTGTTCTGCACAATTAAATGAAGATTCTACAGAGAGAGATTTTTTCGAATTCTTTTTGAGTTTCTCGATAATGGAAGAAATAGTAAAAGAAACCAATAAGTAAGTACTACCGTTTTCTTCAAAATACAAAAGAGTTTGGCCCAAAGTCTCGAAGTCACAAATGGAAAGACACGAATGTTCCGGAAATGTATTTATTTTTTGCAATAACAATGCTGATGACCAGAAATGCACATGTGACTATTGAAGGGTATTGGAGTACGAATCTTTTTCTGAGTTCACCAGTATTCGGACTGATCATGCCTAGAGACCGGTATCAGTTATTATTGGAATATTTACATTTCTGTGACTCGAATTCACCTTCTACAGATCCTCTCTATAAAATTCGCTTACTTTTGGAATACACCCGAAAAACATTCAAAAACTCAGTGATACCTTACGAAAATTTATATATAGACGAAAGTATAATTGTATTTAAAGGTAGGCTAATTTTTAAGCAATTTATTCCCTCAAAACGACATCGATTCGGAATCAAAATGTTTGTGTTATGTGATGTAAAAACTGGATATATTTTAGATTTTATTATATATTGTGGAAAAGGGACTGACTATACTGATGATCATAACTTGGGAATAACCGGCGCTGTTGTGACCACACTTTTAAAAGACTATTTTGGCAAAGGTCACAATTTGTATTGTGACGATTGGTATACTAGCCCAAAGTTATTCGAATTTTTACACGCAGAAAAAACCAATGCTTGTGGAATTTGGAAAAGGTGAATTTGAGTCGAAGAACCTCTTAGCATTAAAATGGCGTGATAAGAGGGATGTTCACATGCTTACTACTTTGCATGATGAATCCTTTAAAGAGACCGGAAAAATTCATTATAAGACCAAACAACCTATTCAAAAACCATCCGCTATTATAGACTACAATAAATCAATGGGAGCTGTTGACAAAACGGACATGATGGTTAGTAGTTTATCCTGCATGAGAAAGACTACTAAATGGTACAAGAAAGTCGCATTCCATATAATAGATCTATTTTTATTAAATTCACATTCCGTATATACCCAAGTAACCGGAATAAAAAAACCCTTAGCTGATTTTCAACTGGCAGTCATCATTCAACTTGTTGAGAAATATAAACCCGAGATTTATCAAACATCACAACCTGCAACGTCATCATCAGTCCACAGCAATCCGTTTCGGATATTACCTAAGTTTGTTACAAAGCATATGGCAGAATTAATTCCTCCAACTGACAAATTAAAAAATCCCCGAAGACGATGTCGAATATGCCGATTACAAAATAAAAGAATGCAGCTCACGAGATACTTATGTAAGGAATGCGACGTATCTTTGTGTTTACAACCGTGTTTTAAAATATATCACAGCTCCAAAAAAATATGACTCCAGATACTGAAATTTATTAGCGTGTAAAAACAATAGTATCATTGAGTTAGTTAAATGTGTGGTGTGAGTGTCTTTCCCATAAACCATCCATTTGTTTACGTTCACAAGTGATTCTTCTGTCCACTTGTGCTTATCAACGCAGTGGTCTAAACACACATCGGGCGGGAATGGCGCGCGACGACAAACGTAGGCGAGGTATATTTTTTGTATGGAGTTTTTGTTTATTCATTTATAAACATCCTTTGAGTTTTTATTATTGTGTTATTAGGTTTCAAATATAACAACATAACCTCTTATCTTTATCTTCGGTGATAAATTGCGCGTAAGTGGACTATTTCGATGATTTAATGAATATTTGAGTATTCAGAAAAACGTGCCGCGTGTGGGTACTGGAAACTCAGGGCTTGGAATAGCGTTCAAAAGGTTAAGATCTTTATCCCAACACTTAATAGACGATAATAAAAATTAAAAATGTCCAGAGCGGATTTTGTAATTCTACGGCTCAAATACACTGTATTAAAAGATGATATAAGAAAGATTGTTTCTTACAAACGTATTAATTTCTTCATCCACAGCGTCCAGATGAAATATCATGGCTAAACTTGTCATGACCGCGTTACCGCGTATTCAAATCTTCCCATCTTGACATTTGACAGCTAACAATTTACATCTTTCTCCCTCCCTCTATATCTATCTCATGTAGAAACTTACAGAAACAAACACCGACGTAAAGATATGTCTCGTTTATTTTTAATTTTTATTATCGTCTATCAAGTGTTGGGATAAAGATCTTAAAGATCCAGACATATCTGTCAAATGTCAGGATGGGAAGATTTGAATACGCGGTAACGCCGAACGCAACCAGCCACAACCACCCACCGGTGGTTATGGTGGTGGACAGCCCTTGGCGTCACATCGAAAATATGCGAGTTAGGTGGGGGTGGCTGTGCGTGGGTGGGAGTGGGTGACGAAAATGTGCTTTCTAGCACATCGTTTTGTTATGGGAAGGCCGCAAATGCTTCAGATTGATTCAAAATAGGCGCGCCGACTGTGTCGGTGAGTCTAGAAGGTTCCGGAAAAACTTGCTCTAGAAAGTTCTGGAAGGAGAAGGTTCTAGAAAATTCCCGAAAGTTCTATAAGGTTCTAAACTGAGTGGCGGAATGTGTCAGTGTGTCGATCCAAACAGTGTACTTAAAATCTACGCGTGCGAAGCCGCGCGGGCACAGCTGGTGTAAAATTATTTTGTAAGCTACTAAAATGCCGTGTAACCGATAAACGCCAATAATTTTTCGTAGAAAAAAGGGGAGATTGTTGAATGTTTATTTCACTCGTCAGAACGATGCGCGGATGTCAAGTTGTGTAATCGATAAAATAATATTGGACGAGATGAGGAAGGAAGATGAAGAGTGGAAGCGAATAATGGAGTCTGAAGATTGACAGAGAGGGGGGAATTGAAAAACGCCCTCGCGACTTGACAACGGGAACCGTCCCCCGCGCGCTAATCTGGGCGATGAAAAACAAACACACATTAAGCGGTTAGTGTCGAGGGGTTCTGTGATATTTGCTATTGATGCGCTCCGCCAGGGCTGCTCCGGCGGCAGGGCCACCGCGCACCCTGCGAGAACACCGATCGCTCGCTAGAGAGACGAGAACGCGCAGTTTTTCAACGCCGTCCGGGGAAGAAGCTTTAGATACGGCATGTTGGGATGGGGCGGTGCCGCACTTATTTTTATTTATTATTATAAACACCCATATCGGTCCTACTCGTGACATTTTTTAAAAATATGTCGTGTAAACTGTGCGTCGCAGCGTTCGATACAATTTTATTTATTTTTATGAAGAAAACAAAGTACAATATAAAGATAATAAAAGTTACATATTATAAAATATGGTTAAGTAAAAGAAATAAAAATTGCATAATGTAAACTTGACAGTAAATATAATATACACAACAAAAGCAAGAAGAAAGAAAGGAACGTAACATAACATAAACTTAGCAACAAACATAAAAAACATAAGAAAATCAGAACGGCTATATATAAAAAAGTACAATGAAATAGAATAAAACTCTAAAGATAAGTTATAATCAAAGTAACTTTAATAAAAAAAATTAATAACGCTCGGTTGGTTGTCTCTTATTGTATCGCCGTTGTTCGCTTGTTTTCTGTGGAATCGCCGAACTGTCATAATACAAACTGTGTGTCTCGATGGCACCATCCTACTTGTTTACATTCTCGGGTTTCCAGACGTTTCGCGAATCTAGTTGTTTATTCTAGTAATTTCCAATTTGTTATAAAATGTCCAGAATGCTGAGAATTGAATTTCTTCTATTTTTACAGAATAATATTGTAACAAGATGCTAAAAAGAATTACGCAATTCTATGTCACTTGCCACAACACTATCGAAAAATCGAGAACGGCCTAGGGCCTTTGCAAAATATCTGAAAAAGTCGGGAAAAACATAGAAACTACAAGAATCTTCTCCTAAACACTAGAATAATCCAGAAAGTACGAAAGTGCCAGCATTTTCAGATATAAATTCGAAAGGTACGGGAGTTGTTGCAGTCGGCGTTGACAGTTCGTTATCGTGTGAAATCGCTGCGAAGTGCGCAGATGCGCACGATGACGGCCAGGTGTGCCCAGTCGTGAAATTACTGCGAGCGGAAGCTGGATGGAATTCAATTTCAATTTCAATTTATTTATTGCAAACTTAATATTTAATGCATTCATATTATGAAGGTATATTTATGTATATATTAAAATAAGAATATTTAATTAATTAACATATAAAATCTGGTCAAAGGTGTAGGAGAATCCCCTTCAGATACATGTAATATAATATATATCAATACCCAAAGCGATTTGTTCAGCACAGCTCCAGCATAACCTCTTCCAACAAGCATAACAATCGGCAGGTTGTTCCTGTGTATTGGAATGTAAAACAATCAATTAATTGTCATCAATTAAATAATAATTTCAGTATTATCGATCATACCGCGCAACAATCGATAAAAATGTGTATTCAAATACCTATTCCTTCTAGTCTCTAGACGTTTGTAGCCAAGCATACCCTGGAGAAACTCGGTTGGATAGAGCCAAGGATAATGTCCGTACTCTCTCATGTAGAGAGTTCTATTAATGTTAAATAAAATGGTCCAGCGATACACATTTTTATTGATAGCGTTATGTTTAATTGTGTTAAGTTACTATGTTCATGAGTAGTTAATTAATAAATCGCTAATTAATTTCAACATCAATATTGTGGCCGTGAAGGGACAGCCCTGAAGGAGTCATTACAGAGAACAAACAGGGGGCGCTGTCGGGTCCGCGGGGCCGGGAGATGAGAGGATTACGGAGGAGAGCAAAGGTATCGGCGGGAAGGGAACCATGATGAATGCGATCGCAGCCCGACTCCTGGATGTGGCAACGCTCAACGTCGAATAAGAAGTCTTATAGAAATTGAAGAGTTTGTCACGTGGCCTTAAATACCTCAAATGCGCACGCGCGAGGGCGTTCACAATGACCAGGCTTAACTCGTCAAAAATTAAGCGGATTTTTCAAATGGTCAAATGCAAATGTGAAGGGAAACACGATTGCACATCGGTTATGAAATGTTGTTGTGTTAGCGATCGAACTTCTGTGCTTCTACGTGTACCTACAAGGATCCTGGATTGTTCTTCTCATTCTCCTTCTACCTCTTATCCTGTTGGGTCGGGGGTCCCTGCACCGCGTAGGAGGTTCCAACTCTTCCTATCTTGGACTGCGGTCATGGTCAGCCCGACTCAGTTGCAACCTCGCTTCGCAGCAGTCTTTCAACTGCTTCCGTCAGCTCTTCCTTTTTTATTGTTGCCATTTTATTTTTTACATCTGTGTATATATAATTTGAGCGCAAAGATTTCATTACATTATCTGTACGTACATTTCAATTTTACACTATTTACATATTATCTAATATACAGTAGCCGGCAAATTTCTTGAAATTTTTTGGCGTAGTGGGGGAATGCGCAGAAGACAAAATTGGGGTCTCGTTGGTGGTGTGGTACACGCGCAAACTTCCCCCCACTACGCCGAAAAATTTCAAGATGTTTGCCGGCTACTGTACTATAAAACTACTTATTTATTTTTCACAATTCACTGTGGTGTTTTTTTATTGTTTTTTAATTTGGTAGTATGTTCAATTTTGTGCAGTGAATTTCGAAGCTCAGATACAAAATGTAGTTTTATTTGTTCTAGGAGGTCGATGAGGTCGATATATCGCTAATCATTTTGTACTCCACTTGTGTGAGTTGCAGATATTCCCATTCACATATCTTAAAAACCTCGTCTTGTGCGGTAAACTTATGTTCCTTTCGGACATACAAAATTTTGCCTCCACCTTTTTATATCTTCTTGTGCTTGGAATATTATACAAGTTTGTTTCTTCAGCATGGATATTTACTTCTGACAAACAATCACATCAATGTTGTCTTCTGCCTTCTGGTCTTGCTTGGAATATCTGCTTTGACAGTCTATCTGCCGGCATCCGCGAGATCGTTGCAAGTATTGTTCTTAACAGTTAGAGCCACCGTTATAATATCGTATTGTAGACAAGCAATTTAGTTAAAATTAAAAAAAAATTACTACTACAAGTTTCTCTCGAAACTTTAGTAGTAAATTTTTAATCTAAAATAAAAAGTCTCCCATCGACAGTTGAAGTTTTGAGTTTACTACTTTTAAATACAGCATTTTTACATTGATTACGTTAAAATACAAATAATTATTTGGTTACGTACTGACAAAATGAGCTGATAAGAGGGGTTGGGACATATCCGGATACGCGGATCTGTCCACCCTTCCAGTTGTCACCGAACAGAGTTTGAGGTCTAATTACTCTAGCAAAGTACAATACTTAGTTTCATATCATCTTTTCATAATATGTACACCTCCTTTTTAGTGCAGTTTTGTAACATATTGCCATGGGCCATGGCAGCGAGAAGACAAAAATATTTTGAGTTTGTTCAAATCTTTCAGAACAGTGCTGGATTTATGTTACAGAGACATTATTAATCAATTAGTGTATATTATAGATATCTCATAGAGACGAAACTGTATTAATTATGGGAAAGTAGGTATAGAAGTCATTTGGGTGTACACAGGACTTATGACCTGTCTTTTTATGGTTGGCTTAAGTGATCACTTTACACAATTGTAACATTCGCCATTTCCACCCATGATAGAATATACCATGCTTATTCATTTTTTGGAAGTTGTATATATGTTCAAATTACGTGGAGAGCTTTCATATATGAGTTACAAAAAATTGGAAATAATTATTTCCTGGCGTTCTCCTATGTAATTAAGGCAAGTATTTCGGATGAATTTCCAATTACACACAATAAAGTATATTGCTCTCAAAATCGTAAAAAAATGTCGATTTCTCATTAGCGAAATTGTGGGGATTTAGGGGAATGAAAATGGCTTTGTACAGGGCGCATAGAAAAGGCGCTTACAACTCATATATGAAAGCTCTCCACGCAATTTGAACATATATACAACTTCCAAAAAATGAATAAGCATGGTATATTCTATCATGGGTGGAAATGGCGAATGTTACAATTGTGTAAAGTGATCACTTAAGCCAACCATAAAAAGACAGGTCATAAGTCCTGTGTACACCCAAATGACTTCTATACCTACTTTCCCATAATTAATACAGTTTCGTCTCTGTGAGATATCTATAATATACACTAGAAGACAAAAACATTAAAAAAAAAAACTTTTAGTTCTTTCGCAAAGAGTCACTGGAAACGAATGAAATCGGAACACCGTTCTTATAATTATGGTTACGAAATGTTTCTAGAATATTCCGCAAACTTATTATTATGTTGTTTTTATTGCTTTCATTACTTTCTATAAAACTAATTTTCAATATTTGCACGTAGATACACCGCCCGCCCGCCGACAATAGTTTAATATTGCTGGAATATACAATGCGCTCGCTTCTTGCTAATGTCCCAGTGGTTAAACGTCGATTTTTATATTTTTTGCTTTTTTGCTTTCGATAACTGCCTGGTCAAACGAGATTCGTGTGTTTCATACTAGAACCTTCTAGTATCTTCTGATTTTTTGTGGAAAGGGTGTAGAGTGAGCGCTCTTAAACGTTAATTACGTGTAATTCTTTCGGGTTACTATGCATATACAGGGTTATTTGGAAAACATTAATAACCTCGCAAGACTATATTCCTACTTTGATTATGAGTCGAAAATGTTCAAGCTATTATGACATAATATCAATAGTTAAGGAGATATGCGACATCAAAGTTTGCATTTTTTTTTCAATATTTCTGACTTATTTTTTGCAAAACGTTGGACTATCATTACAGTAACTTATGTCGAATATGAAAAATTCATTCCCTTTAACACAAGTCAAATAAAAAAAAAAGTCCGAATTCCTATTGGAAAACATTCCAATTGGAATTTTTTCAGGGTTTTTGTGATTTTATTTAACTTGTATTGAAACGAATGAATTTTTCGTAATCGATATGAGTTACTGTAACGATAGTCCAATGTTTTACAAAGTACAAGTCAGAAATATTGAAAAAAAAAATGCACACTTTGATGTCACATATTTCCATAACTATTGATATCAGGTCATGATAGCGTGAACATTTTCGACTCATAATCAAGGCAGGAATATAGTCCTGCGAGGTTATTAATGTTTTCCAAATAACCCTGTATATCTCGTTACATATTTAATTTAGAGAGCCACCGAAAAATATGATGTTTTAAAAAATTCCCAATTGCGATGCGATATTTGAATTATTCCCTTCCCCCCAACCCCTGCGAACCGTTTAAACCGCAGTCGACATGTTTATTAACCCGTCAGAGGGGCAAATAATCCCTTAACAATTACCTTCCGCAAATATCCGTAGGGGGAGCCGGCCTCTGAATCACTCTGATATTTATTTATATATATGTTTCAATTAAATCACTTTTTTTTTGAGAAGTGCGAATTCGTTTTACTCAATATAATTCTAAATGTCGTAATAGTTTAAACAGATATAGATGTAATAAATTAAGCGTTGTTTCGTTTACAGAGTGGAAGTTTACGATTAACGCGATGATTTATACACGACGTTTTACGAACAACGAAATGCTAGTGAAAATAGAAATTAATAAAGCAATCAAAAATATAAATAACCTAATAAACATTCAAATACCTGCGTCATCCCCATTGTTAAAATAAGTATTATCAATATATATATATATAAGTTCTTAACTAACATTTTTGTCAAAAATTAGCCGTCTAAACTAAATATTGTAAGCTCTTTCCATTGGAAATAATTTCAGAACTTAAAAATAATTAGAACATGTTCAAATCATAGGGATGAACATGTTAACTACACTTTTTCATAAAATATATATATATATATATACATAAAGAAACCCGTGTTTCCCTATCCGCCAAGTTTTCTCCACAACCAGCCACAACCACCCACCAGTGGTTATGGTGGTGGATAGCCCTTGGTGTCACATCGAAAATATGCGAGTTTGGTGGGGATGGCTGTGCGTGGGTGGGAGTGGGTGACGAAAATGTGCTTTCTAGCACATTGTTTTGTTATGGGAAGGCCGCAAATGCTTCAGATATGTTTCAAAATAGGCGCGCCGACTGTGTCGATGAGTCTAGAACATATCGGAAAAACCTGCTCTAGAAAGTTCTGGAAGGAGAAGGTTGTAGAAAATTCCCGAAAGTTCTATAAGGTTCTAAACTGAGTGGCGGAATGTGTCGGTGTGTCTAGAATGTTGCTGTACATTCCATAAATTCGAAGGAGGATGTTCTAGAAGGTTCGCGAAAGTGCTATGACGATCCAAACAGTATACTAAAAATCTATGCGTGCGAAGCCGCGCGGGCACAGCTAGTTATATATAAAAATTAATTACTGTCGTATATGTCAATAAATAACTACCCTTTACTTTCTATTTGTCGGCCATATTGATTTACAATAAGTTCTAATATTGCCTTTGAAGATGATGGTTGTGTCCATCGAAAGCGCTTAGGCTTATATAACTCAAATTAGTGGAATAAAACGTTGTGTTAAATATAGATGTACTAGCAGTTGAGGACCCCATGGCAAGAAGTTGTTAACTAACATTTTTGTCAAAAATGAGTTAATAATTCGTCTAAACTAAATATTGTACGCTCTCTCCATTGGCAATAATTTCAGAACTTAAGAATAATTAGAACATTTTCAAATCATAGGGATGAACATGTTAACATAACTACTCCAATATGGAATAATAGGGTGGGGTGGAACTTATAAAAATGTAATAGATCGAATTAAAGTAATTCAGAGAACAATCATTGAAGTCATACTTAAAAAAAATCAACATTCCCCACACAAACACTATTCAAAATGTTTCCAGTCCCAAAGGTGGAATCTATATACAAAAGAGAATCAATTGTGCAACTTATCAAAGAAAACGATCAGGCAAATTTCGAAAAGAACACAACACCAAGATTAAGACACAATTTTAAAATCCCAAAATGCAATACAAAAAATATCAACAAGGTTTCATATACTCAGGCATGAAATTTTAACAACCTCCCTATCGAAATGAAAAAGATAAAGGATACAGAATAATTGAAGAGAAAATTGAAAGAACATCTCTATGAACTGAACTAGATACCATTACCTTCTACTATTTCATCCTAGATATATAATATAATATAAAATAATAAAATGTAAGTAATTAAATGTAAATTCATAGTTCCTTGTCCGAGCACAAGAGCAATGCTCTTAAATGGAGAGGAACTATGAATAACACAATTGTGTAATAAATATTATATTGTACAACAAATCCATGCAGAAAAAAAACTACACTTTTTCATAAAAATCAAATCAGTTGCTAATGGGAAGAACATGTTGTCTTCAATAATAACATGTTCATGCCATCATTCTGAAATTAAGACGCCTTTTAATTGGATTGGAATATTTATGGTTAATATAAATTTTACTCTGGCAGTACTGTCATATATTTGTTTTTATTTGAAGACAATTATAATATGTACTTACATATTATTTTTCAATAATTTTAAATGGTACATACCATGTTTTGTATTATTAATTAACATGCCAGGTATTTTGTAATTTTCGATAATGAATGGGAAAAATGGATAGATTTTGATGTTCGTGTTTTACCAACTTTAAAGAGGTGTTATTCTACTATGAATGAGTTCCAGAGGCGAAAAAATGGTTGTTAACTACATTTTTTTAGGGAACATTAGTATATATATTTTTTTGTGCATAAATGCGTATTTTTTACTTTGTAAATACTTTTTTGATATTTTAGTGACATAAATCAATAAAAAGTAATCTTGAATTAGCAACAAAACATATTTTTAAAGGTGAAATTCAAATGTCTAATTATCTCAAAATGACTTGAATGTTAGTTAACAACTTCTTGCCATGGGCATGGGGTCTTCAGTTAAGTAATCGGCTATCGCTGAGCTAGCACTTTGTCTAGGACCCTGACCCCACTGGGATAAGGGAATGAAGATGATGATGAATATAATAAAATACATCCTACACCCACCTCTACTCTCCTTCCCACTCCTCACGTAGTCCTTTAGTCTAAAGATGATATTAGTAACATTACAGCATTGAAAACTTTATTTTAATTTAATTTATTTAATTAAGTTGTTTTAGAGCACAGTGTACATTGCATAAACCAGTTACAAAGATTCACAGATGTTTAAGGCGTAGTACCTAAATTAAGTACTATCTTAGATAACTAAAAAAACGGTTGTTTTAAAAACTAGTATATTTTAAAAACTAATATAAAAATTGTTTTCATACTTTGTTTATTTCACTTTTCTCTTGTTTTATTTCTTATGTAATTGGTTAGATTAGCGTTAAGATCTGAAATTACGTTGATATATTGAGTGGTTCATAATTAAGCTCCAGTAGGATATTTCAAGATTTCAAGATTATTGTACTGTGAACTTGTGAATACATAAAATAAATAAATAACAGAATATTTGAAAACTAAAAAAAATATATTTTGGCAATCAATAAACAATGTTTAAATAAAATAATTGTAATAAAGGAAGAAATTAGAAACAAACAATATTAAAGTTAAAGAGTAATAACACAGGGATAGGGAAGGGGGGTAAAGGGAGAGGAGGTGGAGAAAGAGAAGATTAGATGTAGTGAGTGATTGGTCTATTTTTACTCCCTTTATATTAACTCGTGGCGTCTGCTGGCTTGCTTGCCGGCTTGCCGTCAAAAAAACTTTGGATCGATTTTTGGCTATCGAGCTGAAACTTTGCAAGCAGACTCGTGGCGACGATCAAGAAGATCTATCAAATTTTCGTAAAAAATAAATAATTATAGTATAAATTCGGATTTTTAGAAATTTTAATGGTTTTTTCAAATTGGAATCATTAGAAAAGTTTGATTAGCAACGGCGCCGCGGCCCGATGACGTCGCGGAATATTTTCTAAATTTGAATTACTCCGTCGGTATAATAGGTACATCACTACGAATTTCGAAAATTTACAAAACAATTGGTTCACAGATGACAGTAAAATTGTTTTTTTTTTTGGAAAAAATCAAATAATAATTTATTTCTCTTAGATTTCTGCTTAGTTTTGAAGAATTCTACATTACTCAAATCTGATTCTGACTAAATCATTTGACGCTGGAAATTCATAAGGTACGATATTGATGATAATTGAATCTATCAAAATCATGACATCTCAAAATATGTGACATTTTAGAAATATATTAAATTTCTGTAAGTTTAGTGTTATGTTATATGTTTTAATTCGTCTTTAATTTTTGTTATATTTTACAAAGAAAGGGAGTATAGTAAAAACTTGGTTTTTATGGGTTACTTTTTATATAGAATTCTTTATTGAAAATAAAAACATTACATACCTACATGTTACAGTGAATATTACATTATTTTTTATACATGTTTTACTGTCCCCAGAAAAGTAATACTTGTGTTTGGGGACAGGAGTATATGATACATAAGAGCATGAATGAATAAGTACGTATAAGTCAATAATGGAACAGTGCAGAGAAATACAAACATCATAAGACAAATATTAGTGACTCAAGTATACTAATTATTTTCGGAGTATCGTTATTTTTATAATTCTAACTATTTTTTTCTTATAGTTATGTATATTCTATTTGTTTTATGTGTTTCTTGAATTTTGTATAGTATCCTTCAGTTCTAATATTCATTGGTAAGTTATTGAAATATTTGACACCTAGATAAATGTAAAGGTGTTTTGTTATATTTAGGAATGTTTAAGCATCCTATTATTTGCGCTCTTTGGCTATGACTATGAGTATCATGAGTTTGTGGTGTATTTATATTTTGTTGAGTGAATGTTTCTTTATGTATTTCTAAAATTGAGGTGTTTTTGTATAATCTGTCTAATGTTGGTACATTAATTTCTTTAAAAAGTAAATCTGCAGGGAAGGTTCTATGTTTTTTTAATATTACTTTGATAATTAATCTTTGAGTTGTTTTAAGAGTCTATAAGTTACTTATCTAAGAGCCCAATATATATATATATATATACAGTCGAACTCGATTATAAGGAACACGACGGGACCGACTAAATTTGCTCCTTATAGCCGGGACTCCTTATATCCGGGATTCACTTTTTTCACAATTTTTTTTGATTGTGTGATGTTATTTTCAAAGGCAGCTAAATAAACATCCTTCTCTTTCCAGAGTGATGAAACTGTAGAAGACGATTTTACATATTTTTTGACGCCGATAATTTCGACTTTTTCGCGAACCTAGAGATACTTTCGTGTGTTAGTGAACATGTTTCGGATAGAATAATTCGCTTTTAACTGATTAGGCTTTTAAATGCTAATACAGTTAACTGCATAAAATAAACTATCACCATAAACATTTTGGAAACCCCCAATAATCGGAGTTATATGACCAATATTCTCGACCTTCAGTAAACTATTGCTTGCCTGCGCACGTGGGATTTTCGGACACAAGTTTGTGTACATCATAAAATGAACCCTAATTAAGTGTGAGCCGCTTTAAAAGCAAAGTGAAAAAGTTCATTGTTACGAGTACGTATTTGTCTTTTTTCTGCAACCCAAGCAAATATGTCTGTAGAGTTTCTAAAATTTGCTCCGTATATCCGGGAATCGCGTTCCTTATAGCCGAGACCGATTGTATGGGAACATGCGCAAATCAAAATGAATTCACAGTTTTTCTCATTATAGCCGGGATCTCCTTATATCCGAGCTCGTTACAACCGAGTTCGACTGT
>JADDOH010015718.1:0-23802 GCA_016648135.1 Agrypnia vestita | reverse complement strand
CGGTCGTTATTACTGTTATTACGTTTCTTTAGACAACTGAAGAGAGTGATTCTTTGAGACTTGAAGAAGTATTATTTTAATCATACCCGTAATATCAGGATATAACAGTTTCATTACAGTTTATATTCTCCACAAGAGGTATAGGTCTTCCCATTTAAGAAAGACAATCAAATTAGTATGTGTAAGCCGTGCGTACGACGCACATTTACCGGTATAAACACCAACACAACGAAATAGTGTTCCTCGTGCGCACGGTTTACATATATACCTACTAATTCGATTGTCTTTCTGAAATTAAAAGAGCTCTAACTCGTGTTAAATTAATGTTAAAAAGTCGACACCGATTTTGTATTTTATTTTTCCCCCGCTTTGTACAGCAATTCGACAACAACCTACGTGACTTTCCAACCATATGCTGATTTGCAGATCGGCTACAATATATTTTAGCGCTCTTTCAATTGAATTGGCGAAGACATATTAGTATCAACCGTGTTCGAAAATTACATTATTCATCGCTTAGAAGGAAAAGAAAGTATTGAATGTGTCGCAGCCTTTACATTTCTCACATTGATGGCGTCACCCGCTTTTGAACAGTTTTTCAATGACAGAGTAATTGTGGGAACAATTATAACACATGAACGAATATTTTCTATTTCTATTCGAGGTTTTTGCTACTAGCTATGGGACACCTACGGATATTTGGTCCAACGACAGATGATCCACGACAAAAGATCTAAGCTAGATAGGTGTAACAAAATTATGAAATGTACCTTTTTTGCGGCCATAGCAAAATGCGTAGAGCGGCCGGCTCAGGTTCAAGCCCCATCTCCGACCGTTTAATTTGTTTTTTGACCGTGAATTCGAAAGAAATTACGGGTTTTCCATGAAGATACGAACGGGCAGACAACGAAATTATTATGTTTGATATTTTGAAATTTTGCGGAACGTGATGTCGCGTGGATCTTTTGTCCGTGGACCTTTTGTCATGTAACGAATGTATATTACATGTATGTGTATGTATATTGTATATTAGAATAGTATTTAATCGAGGTACCTACCTGTAGAAACTACATCAATATGCACAGCACCACTCGACACACAAAAAGCGAAATCAAACAGCCGAACAATGCTGGAGTTGTTCGGTGTTAATTGACCATTACCCGGTTTAATTGGCCATTTATTACCGATTGTCACAACCCTAGTGTGTCCACACAAGTACACACACACAAGGTGTCCTATTGGTGTCGGCAGCATTCAATCAAATGGTAATTATAGCAGTATATCATCTACTACAGTATTCTAGGAATAGGTACTTGCTTGTTTATGCATTGTTTCAATAACGTGACGTGTCGTAAATAAAGAATGGCGTCATGATTATTAAACGCGATGGCGATTAAGAGAAAATGTTTTTAATTGATTATCCGATAGCAAAACTAATGAATCAAGAGATTAAAAGCGAAACTTGTATACATGTATTGGTATAAAAATTTGATTATTGAAATTATTCGTGTTGAACTTGGAACCGGAATGTATATAGTTTGATGTATTTTGACAGAAATACTATTTATTGCAGGATATCTCACGACCGCCGTCTGTTGAAACGTTAAAACGTTTCTGAAACTGCTGTAGGTCCTATCAGATTTCGATTCATCTCTTCTGAAATATTATCTGAAATATTAAATTTTATGATGGAAGCTTGGACGCTGACCGTAGATTGACAAGATGACTTGAATAATTCGAGATATGGATCTACAGAAGAATACTTCAAATAAGCTATATGAACAGAGTTACCAATGAAGATGTTACGTTTCGGATGTATAAAGAGAAAGAAGTAATTAAAACAATGAAAATCCGAAAAATCTCGGATACACGATGAGATCTAGCACCTCATAATGCAGGAGAAGATTGCCGGAAGTCGGGGCCCTGGAAGGAGACCATCATGGCTAAAAAACCTACGGTTGTTGATTGGACAGTTTACTGTGGAGCTATTTGGCAATAAATAAAGTGACCATAGCCAATGTCGTAGCTAACGTCCGATGAGCAGATAGGGCACAAGAAAAAAATGGCCATGGGCTCTGAAACATGTTGATTTTTTTCAATAAAAAATGGTGTAAACAAAGTTTATTTCTATAAATTATAAAAAAATATAAGCTTTGTGCATATCTTTAGCTAAGTTCATTAGCCAGCTTCATCCACCATTTCGTCTCAAAATCGCGGCATTTCAAAATTGTATTCAAATTATTTCTGCACAAAAACGTGAATTATCACCAAATTTTACTCTTGACCTCGACAGTGCGCCATCCATCCATTGACTAGTCTGCTGGGTATTACCTTCTTGTAGATCTGACTTGATACTGCCCACCCAGACTCTCGTCTCTCAGTCTCGGTCTTTCCATCGTTTTTGAACCTGTTAGCTAATATGCATATCCCGCCCACTACCGCCTCCTTGCTTTCTTCTTCCTCGACCGTTCTTAAAGTTCCATATTCTTTAATCTCATATTCTTCGATAAGGTTGCCAGGTTGTCATTGGGCAGTTAATATAACGGATGACTTTATTTTCTGCAACTTGCTTTATTTCATTAAAAAAGGGTACCATATTTTACACCCATGTAGAGCTGTTGCATTATTTTTATATAAAGTTTAATCTTTAAATTCTGTCAAAACAACCTCAACGACAGCAATTTCCTTAAATTTAATTAACAAGCTAACTTGAAAGGAAGGTCTTTGATAACGTATGGATTAGAGACAACAACCCTTACAGTAAAATATGATAATAAATTAAAATGCACACAACGATTCATGGAACAGCAGATATTTGGTATATCTAAGTCTACGAGAATAAGAAATGAATAAATTAGACGGAGAACCAAAGTTGCCGATGTCATGGACCGTGTTGCAAAACTGAAATGGTAATGGGCCGGAGATATCTATGACAGAGTGACACGACATGGGCGCTGCGAATATGGTGGAGGCCCACGACAAATAAAAGGAGTGTCAGAAGGTCACCAAAGGGATGGACCGACGACATTATATCGATTACTGGTGGCGCCTAGATGTACAGTGGTCAAGACAGTGAATGGAAGCCCACTGCATTCCCAGGGTCGTTTTATGAGCGAAAGCAGACATATCGACCCTGGTAAGGGTCAAGACAGAGACAAGTGTAAGAGGCCTATATCCAGCAGTGGAGAGACGAAGATGAAGAAGAAGAAGAATATAACAAGCGTTGATTTTAAGCTGCTTTTTATTCGTTTTTGGATATTATTATTCCTTGTCATATTCATATTGAGTTTCTTTCACACACAAATGAAACTTATTCAATGAATTTTTTTTTAATTTTGATACAATTTAACATAGCGCTGCTGACTAAATACAATGGACCAAAGTTGAATAGGCAAACTAAGAGAAAGTTTGAAGCGGTACTAAATTAATTGAATTAAACTATGTAAATAAAATTCGACGCGGATAAAGAAGAGTGATTCGGTGAGTAATAACAAAAGCGTGTAGAAAAAAATCAGGCACACAAATGTCGTCGTGTTTTCGTGTCTCCGGTGACCGACATTTGGAGGCTTTTAACAACCCGAGCACGTCCCACATTGAGCAAGTGCATGCGTAGCAAGTAGGCTGGAACATTCCGCTGGTACCCACCTACCTACAGTCAGATTAGGGTAGGGCGGGGTGGTGCGTGAAGGGGTGCACGGGGTGGAATCAACCCGCGGCCCGCATGTGCCGGTGACATTTTCATTGTTCCATTTCATGTCAAGGGTGACACGTTTTCCGTCGATTTTCAAAATCCTGGGTACCTAGATTATTACAGAGATTCGGTAAATTCAAATGTCAATCCTGACAAGAATGATTTTGTACGGTTGTTTGGAAAATAACGGATAATTTTAACCTTCAAATTCAACTAACAATTTTAATCGTCAAATAAGTAGCTTGTAACTTTATAGTAAATATTCTAAGTAACTCTATGAATTGTTGGCATTAAATTACAAGCTTATTTATAGCTACAGAAATCTTTTATGAGGAATTTTCTGGTTCTTCTCGGACACCAGCTGAAACTGTATACCATATAACACAACAATCAAACATCGAAAGTATCACAAAAATCAAAAATTATTCACAGACTAGCAATTGGCGAAATACAAGACGAAGACATAAAATTACACAAAATACATGTAAAACATCAACACAACACTAGAATAGCTCAAAACTATCACATAACACACGCCAAAACAAATACAGGACAATCCCGACTAATTTGCAACGGATTAAAACTATACAATGACCTGCCACAACAGACCAAACAACTGACCACTGACAAATTCAAAACAGATGTGACAAAAATTTTAAAACTCAGCCAACTATAAAAAAATGACTTTGTATCTAAATCATATTATTATTAAAAAAGAAAAAATTGATGTTTTTTACCTTAAATAGATTTTTTACGCTTCAACAGGCCAAGAGGTTTAATTACAGAAGCAAAACACACGGAACTTTCGGTGTGAGAAGCCAGTGTCATGCCTACTAGGCTACGAGGTGATTGAAAAGGAAAATCTTGAAGATGGTTTCTCTCTGATTAATCAGTGCTCGTTTTCGCAATCGTTTACGTTAGGGAATGCGAAAATTCAGACATCAAGGGTCGGAAATATGCGGAGAATGACCCAAAAAAGTCTACATTAATTCAGATTTCTCCCATTTTTTGCATCCTTGAACCTCTACATATTTAAAATATGGGTTCCATTCCTAAGCTTTCAAACCAATTTCCTACTATATATTTTTAAAGGATTTGGCGTTCACGATGATGAGTATTCATCATGAAATTGGGTGAAAAACATTAACTTCTGTACCTCTACGTGAGTTTAATAAAAATTTCATATTTTACTACTTACGTTTCGAGACTAACAGAATCTCTCAGGGATTCTGTTACTCTCACGTACAGATAACAAATGTAATGTTTTGAACCTAATTTAATGATCAATGTCCCAGAGCACGTTCAGAAGTGGATTCTTCACAACATGTATTTTTAACGAGCGTATCTACCTATACATGATAATAAAGATAACAAGTTTTAATTAATCCAAAAAATACTACATGTAATTTCAAAATTTTCAATCCCATATCTAAAGCATATGCCTCGATGAATAGGTAGGTACTAGGGGCGTGCAGTGAGAACAAGAAGCATGACTTTTATTTAAACATACCTATATTTAGAGAAAAAAAATCGAAATTAAATATTTATTTGTCAGAATATTATGAAATATTAAAATTTGTATACTATGTTAATTATGGTGATTGGAATATTACGAGATATCTCTCTAATTTCGGTGCCTTTTCAAAACATATGCGTAGGAAAAGTCATGCTTCTTGTTCTCAATGCATGCTCCTGGTAGGTACAGAAGATTCCAAACTGTCAAATAAAAATATCTTAAGAAAATCACATTCAAAATGATATAAAATTCGCCATTATTTTCGGAACAACTCGACAAAATATCGGGAGCTACGATCTCAAGGATGTTTGTAAGTAGAGTGTTGCAAGGAATGCGCCGGCGAGCTGGAGCCAATCCTCTGTGTTCTTCCTTTCACTTTCGGCAAACACAATACTTGAGGCGTTTGGCGAAAAATAAAAACCTTCAAAATGCCCTGCGCACATTACGTATTCATTTTTGATTGTGATGATTTGTCTCGCGACTCGATCGAGGCAAGCTAGATGTCGTGTCTGATGTTCCGAGAAGCGGGCAGCGGTCCATTTCTCGGATGCACTAGCTGCGGGAATCGTCGATTACGTCAGGTGCAAATTTCAACCTTTGGAGTGTCCGGTTTGCGCCGAGTCGAGGAAAATATATTTCCAGGATCAAATAAATAATTCAAAATACAAAGATAATTGTTAATTTCTCAATATTATTTTTCTTTGAAGTAATTTGTTCACCCACCGTATTTCTATTTGCCGTAGTTTTAAACAATATTTCTAGACGTTTAAGTCACGCCCAGTTGTCAAATTTGACACTTTTACTAACTACTCTTTAGCTATATATTATATGAAAACCTCTAAGCCTTTCAAGTAATTTAATTTAAGTACACCCCCCGCACACGCGCAACCTCACCCCCTACCACTCCCCACGAGCCTTTGTTATCCACTGTGAAAAGCTACCTTTTTAATTTTTTATTATATATATATGTTTACTATTTATTTTTAAGGTTATTAAAATAAAACGAATTTAAATTTATGCAAGGTTTTCATCGATTAATTTGACTTGTATTGAAACGAATGAATTTTTCATTTTACTTATAAATTACTTAAATGAAAGTTAAACGTTTCACCGAAAATTAATCAGAAATATTAGAAAAAAATGCAAACTTTAATATCGCATATATCCATAACTATTGCCGAAACATCTTTGACTCACAAAATTAATACACAAGTCTGTATTGTTTAAAAAACCTTTAAAATATATACCTACCATAGTATCTTTTAGAACTGCACTTACAGTTTTTGTGCAAGTATGCACACAAGAATAGTGAGCCCTATAATCTACCATGCCCTTAGAACCGCTGTAGCCATAGTAATTGATTCTCTCCTTTTTATTAACCATCCTGCTCTTTTACAAAACCCTTGCCACTTCTGATATTCAACCATGATAACCACCGTCAAAAGATACCTCAATGAGCCCTATACTATGCTCCTAGTACCTAGTAACCTTGATTTTCTGATTCACGTTACGTATTTACGTTACGTACACCAGATGACGTTTGATAGAAGAAAATTAAAAATATTCCTTGGCGGGACAGCTCTTTGATTAATTACATTGGACCATAAGTTGAAAATTGTGTTCAAATTCCGACGGAGGACAGACAGCGAAATTTGAAGAAAAGGGTAAGAACTCACGACCTACTCGTACTTCGGCTGAACTATCCGGTGATAGAGGGTGCAAAGGCTTGGCTTGCTTCACAGACCGTGAGCCAGAGCAACCCTTACTGTACATTGGCTTTATCTTTCACGAAATATTTCGCCATACGAAATATATTTAAAATTTTCCTTCTGGAAAATGTAGTTCGGAAATACAAGAACATTTAAAAAAAAACAAGTTAAATTATAATTCATAATACGAATCGTAAAAAAAAACATCTCTATGTAAAGGCCAGTATTCCCAGTGACGTCATCTGTGTATAGATTGTTGGCATTTTTACATTGTTTAAATTTGGATTAGACAATCTGTAGATCCCAATAAATTCTGTGTGTTGCCATCACAATGGAGGACGGCAATGGAAATATTTTTATATAGGTGCAACATAACAACGCGTTACAACACCGACAGGTAGGCAGATTTCAGGTGTTGTGACACGTATAACCTTGTGGTGTTTTTACGGCCGGTAAAAGGAGTCAATTGTTATTGAAATCATTCCATATTTATTGTTCAATAAGATCGTATTAATACATTTACGGATCAGCGGAACCTTTTTAGTACGCGTATTATTTTTCAATTGTGCAAACTGAAAATAAGTTGGGCTGATACACAGGGTGTACCAGAGTTAGCAGCAGAAACTTGGCCGGTAGATACCTGGCCATGTTATGAGTCTAAAATGTTCAAGCAACCATGACCTAATATCAATAGTTATGGAGATATGAAATATCAAAGCTTGCACTTTTTTTCTATATTTCTGTCTTATTTTTTGCAAAAAGTTAAACTATCATTACAGTAACCTATATCGATTATGAAAAATTCATTTGTTTCAATACAACTTAAATAAAATGATAAAAACCTTGTAAAAAAATAACTTTTTTAAATTTTTGTAAGGTTTTTATCATTTTATTCGACTTGTATTGAAGCGAATAAATTTTTCATAATCGACATAAGTTACTGTAATGATATTTCAACTTTTTGCAAAAAATAAGTCAGAAGTATTGAAAAAAAATGCAAACTTTGATATTGCGTATCTCCATTATTATTGATATTAGGCCATGGTTGCTTTCACATTTTACACTCATAACATAGTCAGGAATCTACCTGCCAAATTTCTGCTGCTAGCTCTGGTACACCCTGTATTTACTTATTTTGGTTTCTTACACCTTGCCAATTCTGATAGGTATATTAATCGAGATGTGAAAAAAACGAATTTTTAATAGAAAAATCCGTTCTCATTCCCCACCTGGTTGGCAATTTTTTAATGCTAAAGGCAGGCGCGCGACCCGGTGTCGTGAAAAAAAACGGGACATCCAAAAATTTTCCCCCCATTATCCCGGTGGTTTACTTCTTTATTCTGCAATAATAACAGTTGATACAATAAATGAAAAATACAATACACAAACATAAATATAATATAACAATTGTTGTAGCAAGATAATATATCCCACTTATCAGTCGATATTTATCAATGACATCGAAAAAATAATGGAGGGAAAAAATGTACATTTGCATGTTGCATTTAAATTAAAAAATTGCAGCCATTCATAATATTTACCTCTGACAGGTAAGCGAGACAACCTGCAGGTTCTATTATCGTGTGGTAACCTCGACCAGGCGGGTAATAACTTATCCGCGGACCGCTGATTGATTTCACGACTCGAAAATATGCGCGGACAGGCGAGGCTTTCGTACAGCGTTACTTCCTCGTCGCGAGCGCACGAGCCAAGAGCGGGAATCTTGGAGAATTCCATGACCAGCGAGCATGTCTGATGGTGAGACATCGTCGCATTATAATAATGTAACGATAACACTTATATAGCACTTATATAGCAATAATTCTCAATATACCGTATTGTCACAGAGTATGTTAGAACTTGCTTAGTCTCGCAAGTCTCGCCTTTCAAGCAAGATTGACTAGCTGTACCCCGTCAAAAATGACGGAACATTGGTTCGCGTCTTTGACAAGCCCTAGAATATATTTATAGCATCTTTTTAGCGGTTTACGGAGAGGCGGCCGCAGCCACATGCGTTAATCGGCCGGTTCCGATTTGATGGCCCGAAGTTCAAACCCCATCTACGGTCGTTTTTTTTAGCCGTGAATTTGAAAGAAATTACGGACGTTACACGGGGACAGATAGACGCACGGACGGATGGAAAGATAACGAAATTATCATGTTTAAATGCTCTTAACAGGACCATTATCCAGTATCTAGTTAACCTGGTCATGTTTATGTTTATGTTAATTTATATAGCGCCATTTTTGCGTAAAAGACGCTTCAAGGGCGCTTTTTTCCGATGTCATTGATAAATATCGACTGATAAGTGGGATATATTATCTTGCTACAGCAATAATCGTTATATTATCTTTACGTCTATTGTATTTTTCATTTATTGTATTAACTGTTATTATTGCAGAATAAAGAAGTCATGCCAAGATTTTGCGACCGCCCTCTCTGTTTGGCATAGTCAACACTTGCGACATATTATATAACGTCTTACCACTCTTTCCAATCAATCATTCGCTCAACATGCGTGAACGACCCTTTTTTAATTCTATTCACTGTGATCATAATTTGTCACATATTCGTCTACGTGATCTCTTTTCCACTGTATTCAGTTTACTTTCGTTTTTCTCCTGCCAGCTCCCAGCAGGAGAAGAACAAAAGTAAACTGTTGTGTCCATTGTGTACCTTCAGTTTTGCCTCGGTAGACATACTTATATTATAAATTATTGCATTCAAGCCACTTTATTCCCCGCAGTCACCCTCTTCTCAGCCTTCCCTTTTCTTACTTCCCAAACAAACAAACTGCTCTATTTGTATCAAACATTGCCTTTCTAGTATTTTACACGTTGTCTCACTTGCTGGATTAAAAAATGTCTCCAGGATATCAGTTTCAAGCATTGGGATTTTCCATAAATGTCTCATGACTGATCCATTAAAACATGTATTATAATTATAAAAACATTAATAATTAACTTGCATTTTCATAGAATTGAGACACACCCTGACCTAATACAATAAAAATAAATATCTGCGCAAAATAATTATTTATGCTGTTACTCTGTGAAATGATTGACTGGGGAATGCACATTGGCCAATGACACATTCCGAAATATTCATTTTTACGTCAACGTCGCAAACTTTCATCTTGTCTTGCTTGTTAAATACTGTTAATTAAGCATTCTACGACTGTAAACTATTTTTTAACACTTGTATCGTTTCGATAGGATTTAAAGTCACACACAACGACGTACCGAAGTTGACTGAGCGTTTACGTATCCTTCTCGCACGGGTAGCGAAGGGAGAGGTTAATACGATCTAAGTAAATCTTACATCTGTCTATAATCCGTTGACGCTATCAACATCTTCCTGTGTCGTAGATTTTTGAGATATAAGCGCTTAAAGTCTGACCTTTTTTCGGTCAGAACATAGAAACAATTAACAATTCGGTCATTAAACATTGAAAATCGTTCATTTTAGTTATCGTTCTCCCGTGAAAATGAGATACGAGATGCATCTTTGATCCATCCATTAAAAATTGACATACTATCCATATTGCTGATTCGGCTGATTCTAATATCTACACATAGTACAATAACCGTCACTTGCTGCATTTCAATAAGTCAACACGCTTATTATATAACTCACGTAGACGACGATGTCCTTCTGATGCTCGAAAATAATTTAAAATTTATGGCATGAGAATCAACAATAATCCGTGAACAACGACACGTATTCGTGTAAAAATGAACCACCACGCAGTAATTTGAATAAATAGCGTGTTACGATTGAAGACAAATGTCCTCACGCGGTGCCCGTAGTTCGGTCACAACTTTACAAGTTATTGTTAATGGCAGTTGCATACAGAGACTATGTAAATTGCTTGTAATGGCGGCGGCGTATCACAGCAAAGCAACGACTCTGTGTCGCAACTCGGTAAACCTAATCCCTAAAGATTTGCGTAAATTTGTCAGTATATTAACAACTAAGCGAGACGGCCTACCAACAGATGTATCAAGTGTTAAATGTTACTGAAATATTTTCTATACATGTACACTATAATAGGTAAGAAGGTTTGGATATCATGACATTTGAGTTCGGGGGGTTTTGGCAGATAACAGGTAACACAGGTACAAAAAATGTATACGTAAAACATTAAAATACAAGGTATCGGGTAATATTGTTGAATAATGACCAGAATAAAATAGGTATATAAAATTCAAATTTGTCACTACAAGGTTTATGACATGATTATACAAAAAAAATATGCGAAATATGTCTAGCAATGATAAATATGAGTGTATAGTACAGTCCCGTTCAATACATTAAAAATTAGGCTTGTTATTTTTACGATTTACTTAGGTACTCATTGTTTTGTACCTGCTTTTTTCTGTTATCTGCCAAAATCCCCCTCACTCAAATGTCATAATATCCAAACCTTATTACCTACTACATGTAGAGAAATTTTTAAGGTTTGATATTATAACGCAAGTCTGGTGGTCACTGGCTCTTAGTCTAATAACGTAAGTAGTGTCTGTTTTTTATTTCAAATTTTAACGTGCCCCCAAAAGTTAAACATATCGGTAAAGGTTATAAGTTTATATGAAATAAAATTTTCTGTCTACAGGAAATTGTGTTGCTTTTATATTACACTTCACATAATAATAATTAATAACGACCCACGCGTGCAACCTGGGCCGCGTGCTGATTGCGTGTCACATTCTAATTATCCAGCAAATTACGGACGGACATTCGAAATTAGGATGGTTGATTTAATTACAGGCCTTCAAAATGGAATGTCAAGTTGACAAAAGTGAAAAACAGTTTCGCTATTTTTTTTCATTAATTTCAAGATGCATTTGTAGACGGAAAAAATATGTTTAATTTATTGAAAATATTTTTGGTCAGTAAAATGATCAGATACTTTTATATAAAAATTATGTTGTTATTGTAATTTTGTTGATTAAATTATTTTTATTTGTATAAAAAAAATGACGACTTTCCCGTCATTATCATTATTTTTATCGTACAATTTACATGTTTAAGTTTTCAATTAAGATAAACGGAAAACAAATTTATAATGATTATCTTTAATTCAAAACTTTTGATGAGTCATTCATAATTAATCATAATGTTGAAACTTTTGGCTTGAAAATGAAAAGAAACACCTCACAAAGTGCACAAGTTTTAATTTAATACTTGCAATACATACATATTAATTTTGAAAAAAATTACAAACTTTATTACAATTTTGACTAATTAACGAAAGCTCGTTTCGGAACTATTGTATCTTCGTCAAAACGGACGCCTACTAATTGATCCATAAAATAAGTAAATAAATTTAAAAATTTAATTCTATAAACACACGTTTGATAGAAGTGAAAAAATTTCGACACAAAAAAATTGTCGAATGGGAGCGTAGCACCAGTCGTTGCGGTAAGAGAGGAGATTCAGGTTCATAAAAAAAATATAAATTTAAAAAAAATAACATTAATGCAAGTCTCACGAGCACGTCTCGCGAGCACGTACTCGCCGAGATCGACAAACTAATGACCTCTATCGATCGCGTTTATTTGCACTAAAAAAAAGGGATATAAAATACCAGCATATCAAAGACGAATTAGACGCCGACCTACAAACACATTTCAGACAGCATTTATTATCGCGGATGCACCTTTCCGCGATGGCGGGCGGCAAATTGACGAAACACCGCTCAGGTAGAGTACATTGGGCCGGCATTAAGGCAGACTGAAGTACGGCACGTTACCTATATTATACGAGCACCAGAGGCCTGGTCGGGATTTGAACTTTAAAGCGACTGTGCAATAGCTCCGAAGTCAGGTGCGGTGTCCCGCTTACCCAATGACATTCAGATGTTTCATAGAATAGCTATTATCCACGGTCGCCGGGCTCGCGGAGGTTTACTAGAATACCATGTGCTGATCAAAAGGGCCACGATACGACTATCAAGATTCATAAATATCTATCATTTTCTAAATGTCTACTCCTCTGTGTATGTATACACACGTATGCGCTCCGAAGGTATTATAAATGCTGCAATAGGCAAATAAGTAGTTTGTTTTGAGATAGACAAATGAAATGTAATTTGGTAGCATAAATAGGTTGAAAAATAGGTGTGAGACGGGTGAGTTACCGTCTCCCTAACTCCTGAGATAAATCGACTATAAATTGATACTGAAAATGAAGTTCTGTAATCACCAAAGTTGTATTATTTCACGGAGGTTCCAAAATAAATAGAGAAATCGCATATTCGAGTACACAATTGAATTTCGTATTATCCTAAATCCTTTGACGAGTCGAATCAAAATTTTGCAGGATTACTCTTCAGGAATGTGCAAAACTACAAACAACCACCATCCCCAGGCCTTGGCCTTGGCGTTGTATTTTGACTGCGTTCAAGGACATTCATGTAAGAATATAAGAAGATCCTTTAGGACCTTGCTTAAAATATAGGCACTCCAACATGCCGTCAATGTAAATGGGATTTATATTGATTTTATTTGTCATCCATTTAAAATTTGGCATGGTTACACTTTGGGACCCTGCTCAAAACGCAGGCACCCTCCCACTGGCCATATTCCAATATCAAAATATTCAAACCTAGCCCACCCGCTACCCCGTACATCTTATCTTTTTGAGAGATTTTGTTTTTTATGTAGGTATTATCTTTCCATATGATTTACGAGTATCTCATTTATTTTGATCGTCGCGAAACTCTGTCCAAAATCAACTTCGTAAATAAAATATAACTGCATTTAAAAATAGTTGGTACTGGTGTTATTTATTAAAAACAATGAAAACGGAGCCTTTATTTATACTGGTTAGGGAAAAATTAGATTCTCCCCGCTACGCAAATAATGCTCATTATTTTTCATATAAAAGCTTATACTGAATCCATTAACTATATATGTAATATGTCCATATATTTATATATCCATATCTGAGGATTATTACGATTTTACAAGAGATCATGATGACTTTCCGCATTTATCCGTTATCGATTTCACTCGATACTACTAACAGATCGAACTAACAATATAACGAACTAAGACGAAATCACAATACCTTTACACATGAAACCTTTTGTACACGGCAAAATAATTACTTTAAAACAATTCGCAAAGATCGTAAGAAATATTGAATCGAGCATATGAAATTACTGACTTCAATGGAATGTCAATGAAAGCGATATTCCGCAAACTTACGGTTACACAAATCTTATGTATATAAAATAATTTAATATAAAGTTTTAATTTCAGTGCAATATCGATTACTTTCTCAGAATGCGATTCAAAACATCTGCTGTGATGAAAACAAGTAAAATATTATCAGTCCAATCCAAGGCCGTCAATAAATTATACATTTATACAGGGTTATTTGGAAAACAATAATAACCTCGCAGGACTATATTCCTGCTTTAATTATGAGCAAAAAATCTTCATGCGACGACATATATCTATATGTTAAGGTTAATAATACATATACACAAATTGATAAAATATGCCTAAAATGTTTTTTGGAAAATATTAATTACCTCGCAGGACTATATTCCTGTCTTGATTATGGATCGAAAATGTACAAGCAGTCATGAGCTTAGTTATGGAGTTATGCAACATAAAAGTTAAAAAACGCACAGATTTTTAGTAACTTTTAGTCATATTTTATCAATTTGTGTGTTAACCTTAACATATAGATATGTGTCGTCATAGACTTTTTTAAAGAACCTTTTGAGTTCTACAACTTCTCTGTAGAAAGTATTTAAATATATCTTACCGTTAAGGCAGCGTTCGCAAAAAACGCATCGCTCGACCATTTTTTCGTCGACTTTAGTTGTAAAATAGGTCACCACGAAAAGCCCTTTTATTTTAACGGGATAATAATATATAGCCTATGTCCACCCTGAAAGTCGATTCTAAATATTGGTGAAAGAATTTTTGAAATCAGATGAGTAGTTTTGGAGATTACCTCCTACATCCAAACTTACAAACTTTACCTCTTTATATATTAGTATAGGTAGATACAACGACATTAAAGGTACTAATACACAAATACACATGCTTACTTTTGAGCATGCTCATTAGCAGGCTAGTAACTAGGATGCTCTTACAACTGTACACACTTGATCGTTATTAGCATGCTCAAAGCTAACAATCAAAGACACATGCTAATTATTAGCTTGCTCAAAGCTAACAATCAAAGACACATGCTAATTATTAGCTTGCTCAAAGCTAACAATCAAAGACACGTACTTATTATTAGCATGCTCTTGTCATAGAATAGAGACGCTCTTGTTCAAAATGGAAACTTCGCAAACTGAAACAGGAAATACAAGTGAACCAATAAATCAAAACAGTTCCCGATTTTACATCCGCACATTTTCGATTTTAGTTTTTATAATTTTTATCGTAAGATTTCAATCATTCATGTCTTGTTAATAAACTTTTACAAACATTATTTCTTGTCTTGCTATATTATTACCCTATTTTGTCAATACAATTGTTTGAGTATTGCGTTCGAATGACTGTTAACTACGTATGTTAAGTAAAATTTCGCTTTTAAATTGACCTTCATAAAGAATATACCCAGGTAGTCCAGGTAATGTAAGTAAAATGAAATAGTTACGTTAGTTTTGATAATAGTATTGATCTAAAAACTCGACAAATGGATCAGTAATGATACGCTAATATTCAGCAGTAAGTAGTTGTTATTAAAACTTGTTCTGAGATATACCGACACTCGTGAGCAAATACTGAATGTGTAATGAATAAAAAACAGAATACAAACGGCTGTTTGGATAATGGTAATGTGTACTGCCGCATTCCCAGATCACATGTGCTAAATCCATTATTCTTACACTGTACCAGTACCTACTGCTTTGGTACACAATAATTAACATCACACACTGAACAACCTACGTCATTCCTACGTCAAATTACGGACAATAATACTAGTAGGCGCGATGAGTGCAAATTATACTAAAGGTTTCTCGATCACAAATTGTTTATAAATATCGTCGGCCTGTTTCAATTCCCACGTAAGTATAATTTGACAAATTTTACGAGGGAAAAATAAAAATAATTATTTATTTTCCATTATTTGCGCGCTATAGCGAATTATTGTGTTCATCAATGAAACTAAATTTGTTTTTGATAACACCACTTGGTTAAGATGTTAAAATGAATAATTTACGTAATTTGTCGAAATATTTAGTTTATATATTAAATATTAAAGAACGAGAACGAGTATTTAACGAGTAAAAAAAAGCCGACGGTATGAATCCTAATAAATAAATAATCAATACAATTAATAAAAATAAACTTAGTTTTCACCACTTTTGTATTGAAAATATCAACATGTTTCAGAGCCCATGGCCTCTGTCGTTTACAATTATTTAGTATACAATAATTGTATCCTGACGAAGGAGCCATGGGTTCAGAAACACGTTGATATTTTCAATACAAGAGTGGTGAAAACTAAGTTTATTTTTATTAATTGTATTAATAATGTCACCACAAAATTGTTTTTGAAGAAGAAAATAAATAATTAATTTAAAAAACCGGAATAAAAATATTTCGCCATGTTGTGATTTCCAAAAACAAATCATTCCTTATTTATTTACACTAATCTAAACACATCATATCACTTGAGAAATATGAACTGCCGAGGAGTAATAATAATATACATATAACTGCGAAAAGTAAAAAGGATGACATAGATAACGTAAGAGAAGTGTCACAGAGACAAAGCTATTTATATATAAGAAAAGTGGTTGGAAGTCTCTTATACGATGGCTCGGGGCTTACAACCTGTATGAGCTGGCTTAAGTGATCACTTTATACAATTCAACGATCACCAATTCCATCGTAAGAACATCCACACATTATAAAATTTTTTTTAAATTCTATACATAGTTCGATCAAGAACATTTCATACATTGCAATCTGCTAGAAACATCTGTTGTTATTTTTTCTCATTTACAAGTATACGTAGGTTTCGCGATTGGTAATGATACCTCTATATTTGATTTTTCAAAGTGGATATTATAAATAAGTTGAAATTTGATGAATATTTTCTGCCTACATTAGAATACAGAATACAAGTGCGCACTATTTTAAAAATAAAATAATAAATTAATGTTCTCATGTTAACACAGTTGTGTGGCGTTTTCTTGGCTATTCTGCCGTGTCTCCGATCCCCGTAGCCTAAGTTTTGACTGGTAATTCAGGGTCTATCATCAGGATTAACGTCTCTTATGTGTTGATGGAGCTTGCAATAGGTTCCGAAATATCAATCAGAGAGGTCGGAGATACACGGTAAAAGAGCCCTAAAAACACATTATATCGAGAGGGTAATTTTTAAGAAAAGTAAAAATATTTTTATAATCAGTACACAAAACGAATTAATAAAATTGATCAATTAATATTTACACAACATTGGATACACGCATGTAACTGGAAACCTCGTAATTACTGTCATGAAAATTATAATTTTTAACGACAAGACAAATCAAAAAACACAACATTATTTCAGAATTAGAAAACGGTCATAACCGAAATCGCCGTCAATAAATAATATCAGACCTTCAGTGCGTGAATTTCCGTAGTTGGCACGAAAAAATATGTTTAATTCAATTGTGTATTATAATGGAGATGTAAAAACGCGGAAGTGATATCGCTCCAGTCCGCCACACCTGCCACACCTTGGCAGTACTCTTTGGATACAATTATAATACAACAACTATAATAAAATATCACCAACATAAATTAACTATATTGCGATGCCTCTCAAACTATTGTACTAAATATTGATAATTCATTTAGCTCGGTAACTAATAAAAATAATTAATAGGTATCATTACCAGCTGCGAAAATCTGTGAGTACTAACTAGTTTATGAGAAAAGACTACACATGTTTCTAGAATAGTTCTTTCAAATAAGCGAAAGATTCTCATTTTGAACATATATACCTATATAGAAAAATCAAAATTTGATGTGTGAATGTTCTTAAGATAGAATTGGTGAACATTGCATCATATAGAGTGATCATTTAAGCTAGCTCATACAGGTTGTAAGCCATGAGCCATCGCATAAAAAGACTTTCATACACATTTCTCATATTCATAGCTTCGTCTCTGTGAGACGTTTATCTTAATTCGGTAACTAATAGTGCTAGTATTTTTCGTAATCGATATAAGTCTAAAAAATAGGAAAAAAAAATGCAAACTTTGATATTGCATAAATCCATAACTATTGATTTTAGGACATGGTTGCTTGAACATTTTCGACTCGTAATCAAAGCAGGTTACGATTAATGTTTTCCAAAAAATCCTGTATATGTTCCAAATTGATACTTTTCATATATTTGAAGGGGCTATACTAGGGACACCTGTAGTCCTTTTCGTGTAATAGTATACATAGATACAGCCGGTAATGATACCTCCATATTGATTTTTACAAGTATACCTAACACTGTTAGAACACGACTGTAATCGAAACCTGACCGGCTTTCATCGTCGGACAGAACGGGTAATTCATCACTGACCGTTCAACGATACATTACTCACTGTTTTTCTATTTCTATCAGATTGTCGACTTGATTGCTACTTACTGATTTAAACCTAACAGCGTCAAACAAAAAAACAACAAATATTTATCACGTTACTATGCTGCTGTATATTTAAATGAGTACTAATAACTTGACTTTTTTGACATGGGGCGATTTTTTTTTAAACTACTGCGTCATTGTAAAAAAGTACTGTAATCGTTTTGGTGCCACTTTGGGTCTAGCGAAACGGACACAAAATTTAGACTTATTGCGATGGAAATACTAATGAAGAACTTATCATGCAATTAGAAAATTTCAGTGCATTTAGGTCGATCATGACCAGATCTCGAAACTACATATACATCGGAGTAACAGATTTTATGGACACAATACGAACAGATTTTTCCTATACAGAATTTACCTACACCAGTTTCTCAGATTTCGATCGTACTCTTTTTACTCCCTTTCTTTTAACTTTTAACTCTTAGCGTCGGCTTGTCTGTTTGTCTGTCGAAAAAACTTTGGATCGATTTTTAATCCTCTTCCCGTGATCCAATCGAGCTGAAACATTGCAGGCAGGACTCGTGGCGACGATGAAAATGATGTAACAAATTTTCGTTTAAAAAAATTTAATAATTATGGTATAATATTGGATTTTTCGTAATTTTAATAGTTTTTTTCAAATTGGAAACCATACAAATGTTCTAGGAAATGAATAGAATAACCGATATGATTTAAAAAAAACGTGAAACCATTAAAATTAAAAATATAAGTACTCACTTAAAAAATATCAACATCCATACCAGGTTTAAATCAAAACACCAACGTTATATTCCGTTTGAACCACAGTTTGCAAGAAAAGTTTGATTACTACCAACGGCGGACTGATGACGTCACGGAATATTTAAAATTTGAATTACTCCGTCGGTGTTATAGGTACTTCACTACGAATTTCGAAAATTTATGATAATTGGTTCACAGATGACAGCACCCTTCGGTTTTTTGAAGAAATCGAATTATAATTTAATTCTTTTAGATTTCTGCTTAGTTTTGAAGAGTTCTACATTACCTACTCAAATCTGATTCTGACTATTTTAAATCATTTAAATTCATAAGGTACGATATTCTTGATAATTGAATCTATCAAAATCTTGATTAAATTGAATGACAAATATTTTTAGAATTTAATATTTAAAGCGTCAAGTGTCTTATCAAAGCTCAAAACATATGACATGTTTGAAATATATTAAATTCCTGTAAGTTTAGTGTTATGTTATATGTTTTAATTCGTCTTTAATTGTTGTTATATTTTACAAAGAAAGGGAGTATAATAAAATCTTAGTTTTTATGGGTTAGTTTTTTTGGAAATTAACCTGGTCGATACCTCGGTTAAGTTTGTTAGCCATTTTCGTTTTAAAAATGATCATCTTGTTTCAAAATGGAGACTGTTGCATAACATAACACCGTTATTATTGGACACAAAACGAATATACCTAATTCATGCAACTGGAAGGGATTTTATTATATCATCATTCCTACATTCACACTTTTCAAGTAACTTTAAATCCTGTCTCTTCTTGGGGCAGCAGTTTAAGAAACGCCGCTACAAAACGACTAGAAATTAAAAGGAATGCAAAGCGGTGCAAATGGAAACCGCATAAGATCGTGATAGATGAAATGCGGGAATCAAGCGAGAACTGTGCATTTCCATTATTACTTCGGGATGGAGGAGGCGAGTTCTCTACAAAAGTCTAGCGCCTATTGTCGGTCGGGAAAAGAAAAGACGTCATTTGCATTCGGTCTGAATAATATTCACATCGGCGTACTTCCGTTGATAATTATTTTAATGAAATTTGTTAAGCATGTTATTAAGCCCACGGAGAATTAGTAATGCAGTTTAAATTAAACCCAAGGTGCATTTTGTGAAAACTAATCCCACCCACAGAGATTAGATTCACAGTTACGGCGCAGCTGTGAATCAGGAGCAATTTAGTTTTTTTGCAAATCTTTATAAAGTCATTAAAATGGATGGAAAACATAGACCATTTGTCTCGATTTGAGTTTAATTATATTTTGGTACTCGAGTTTCGTGAGTGGTAAAGTATTAAAATTATATTATTATTATTGAATTTTAATACTTCGCCCGTCGATGAGAGAAGAAGAAAAACAAGTGCAAAAGATATATAACATAAAGATATTTGATAAATACATCTGCATAAACATACACGAGGTCTGGACAAAAGAAATAAGATGAATTAAAGAAAGATACAAGATAAAAATTGCATATATGAAGTCTGGACAAAAGAAAGACGATGAATTAAAAAAAGAGAAAAAAAAAGTTTTATGACTGAGGTGAATGTCCAAGAAATTCATAGATTGATGAATTGAAAAGATCCAAGTCGCTAAATTATTGTGTTGAACAAATTAAATTGTATCCTGAGAAAGGGACGATTGGCCCCGAAACATATTGCTTATTCAA
This sequence comes from Agrypnia vestita, assembly GCA_016648135.1. Taxonomy (NCBI): domain Eukaryota; kingdom Metazoa; phylum Arthropoda; class Insecta; order Trichoptera; family Phryganeidae; genus Agrypnia; species Agrypnia vestita. The sequence continues at coordinate 2,854 of JADDOH010015718.1, read as the reverse complement.
TGAAAAGTGTTTTTTTTATAAAGTATTTGCTTTTTACTCCCTTTAACTCGTGGCGTCTGCTTGCTTGCCGTCAACAAAAACTTTGGATCGATTTTTGACCCTTTTCCCGTGATCCAATCGAGTTGAAACTTGGCAAGTAGACTCGTGGCGACGATCAAGAAGATCTATCAAATTTTCGTTAAAAAAATTTAATAATTATAGTATAATTTCGGATTTTTAGAAATTTTATTGGTTTTTTCAAATTGGAATCATTAGAAAAGTTTGATTACGGCGGCCCGATAACGTCGCGGAATATTTTCTAAATTTGAATTACTCCGTCGGTATACATAATAGGTACTTCACTACGAATGTCGAAAATCTAAATTGACTGACAAATTTTTTTAGAATTTAATCTTCAAAGCATGAAGCGTCTTATCAAGCTCAAAACATCTGACATATAATTTAATATATATAGAAATATATTAGATTACTGTAAGTTTAGTGTTATGTTATATGTTTTAATTTGTCTTTAATTGTTGTTATATTTTACAAAGAAAGGGAGTATAATAAAAACTTAGTTTTTATGGGTTAATTTTTTCTCATTGATGGTAAAAATCTGCGATTTGGATTCATGCTCAATAATATGGCACAATTTTTAATTTAGAGTCTGCTCACACATTTAATGAAGAAATATATAAACTTTGATACACATGTGAAATACTAAACAATGAAAGATAAAATGCAGACAGCGTATTACGAAATGAACAAGATTATTTATTGTTGACAAGTTGTTGTATTAGGTATATCCACAGAGTACAAATTGTACAGAGATGAATCAAACCTCTTATTAAGGCGAGGGGATTAGGAAACAGAAGAAGAATGTCCCCCGTCATATATTTAAGACACATTTATACTGCAGTTAAGGGGTTGTATACGGTTAGAATTTTCAAAAAATCGTTTTTTTTTATTTAAATTTCGTAATGTACACATATTTAAGTAAACACACAGAAAATTTCAAGTCAATCCGGCGATTATTTTCATAGTTACGCGCATATTTGTAATCACGTGGCGAGGCCGGAGCGCCAGCGCTCACTTAGAGAGCAGTCCCTTTTATTTTTACCTATCTATTGTAAACGCTGTACGTTTTATTTACCTGTCCATTGTAAATGTTCCCTTCTAATGTATTCAGATGAATAAAGTGAAAGTATGGCCCTGGAATAGACGACTCGATGTTAGTTGAAAAAAATGTTTTTTACTCTATGTAAAGCGCTTTTGACACTTTATAGCCGTTTTTCTCGAAAATGTCTCTTTAACATCGGTGACAAAGATTTTTCGGAAACGGCTTATCCGATCAGTCTCAAATTTTAACACAAGCTTCATAAGTATATTTTTTAGTAATTCATCGAAGGTTTTTTTCTCGCCGATAAATATCTTTTTTTTATAAACAATTTAAGGCCAAAATTTTTATCAAAAATCGTTTTTCTTTTTTGAGAAGTAGCCATTTTGTCAAAAAAAATTATTTTGCTTATTCCTTCGATTAATTACTAGATAATACATTACTTTGATGAAATCCGTTTGGTTTTTTCATTTTAGATGATCCAGTCCAGAGATATCGTTGTCACCGCAAGATGCCTTTTTTGAGAGGAGCTCCTGGAGATCAGCTATAACAGCTTTCAAAATTATTATTTTACAAATTCAAAAATGTTAAAATACAGTTAAAAATAACCATAATATGTGTACAAATTTTCATATTTATAATTTAAAAGTCTTCTCAGAAAAAAATCTTGAAAAAACGCTTTTTTTGGGCCTCCTGACTGTATATAACCCCTTAAAGTACTTAATACTAGCTTACCCCGTGGCTTTGCATGCGTAGATTTTTAGTCATATTTTATCAATTTGTGTATTTACCTTAAATTATAGATATATGTCTTCGTGGACTTTTTTATAGAACTTTTTAAGTTCTATTACTTCTCTATAGAAAGTATTTAAATATCTCTTACCGTAAAGGTAGTGTTCATAAAAAAACGCATGGCTTAACCATTATTTTGTCGACTTTAGTTGTAAAATAGGTCACCACAAAAAGTCCTTTATTTTAACGGGATAGTATATAGTCTATGTCCACCCTGAAAGTCCATTCTAATTATTGGTGAAGGAATTTTTGAAATCGGATGAGTAGTTTTGGAGATTTTAACTTTACCTCTTTATATGAATGGTTGCATTAAAATAGGCACTAAGTACCAAAATTTAATTTTTCAAACTAAGTATGCAGCTTGGTTCTATATGACATCGCCACTAACCCCAGAAATGCCTTATGTCCCTGCAATGTTGCATTTAGCCGTTATGCTCGTTTGAATATCGCAACTTCGCCAAGTACCACGGCGCATTATTTTAAAAACGGTCCGTTAACTTCAGATTGTATGAAAATGGCTGACCAAGTAGGGTGCGCGTCATTTGAGCTCCCCATACAAACAACAAGGAAAAAGTGTTGTAAAGAATATAATACAAATAAAAGAAGAAAAATACAAGGCCTGGAATATACATCGATAACTCAGAATATCATTCCAGCAAAAAATCCACCAGTAAATGAGGTATGATTTATTTTGTGTTTTGAAATTAACATTCATCCCGGTATTTTGTTACGGACCAGGGATACTGTTTGAATATGCTCGGGGTACTTACCTAATGTTAAACTACACAGACGTTGGATTTAGTAGTGCCTTTCATAGGAAAGAGCGCTGGGTACTTGGGAGTTGTTTGAAATGCATATTTCGCAACTTAATTACAGGAAACACAGAAAACTTTTTCTTCTAGTTTTTATGTAGAATTATATATATATTATGTAGAATTTTATGTAGACAGGTAAGATGTATAGTAC